>JAHSPV010073529.1:0-11139 GCA_033628465.1 Calidris alpina | reverse complement strand
AACACCATGCTGACATCATAGGTACACCATGGGGACATGAGGACACCACTGGGACACCACAGGGACACTATGGGGACACCTTGGGGACATCATGGGTAAATCATGATGACACCATGGGGACACCATGGGGACAGCATGGGAACACCATGATGACATCAGGGGTACACCATGGGGACATGAGGACACCACTGGGACCCCATGGGGACACCATGGGGACATCATGGGTACAACATGGGGCCATGAGGACACAGTTGGGACACCATGGGGACACCTTGGGGACAGCATGGGGACACCATGCTGAAATCATGGGTACACCATGGGGACATGAGGACAGCACTGGGACACCATGGGGACACCATGGGGACATCATGGGTACACCATGGGGTCCTGAGGACACTGTTGGGACACCTTGGAGACAGCATGGGAACACCATGATGACACCATCTTTACACCATGGGTACATGAGGACACCAATGGGACACCATGGGGACACCTTGGGGACAGTAGAGGGACACCATGCAGACATCATGGGTATACCATGGGGACATGAGGACACCACTGGGACACCATGGAGACACCATGGGGACATCATGGATAGGCCATCGGGCCATGAGGACACAGTTGGGACACCATGGGGACACCTTGGGGACAGCATGGGGACATCATGGAAACATCATGGGTACACCATTGGGCCATGAGGACACCGTTGGGAATCCACTAGGACACCATGGGGACACCTTGGGGACAGCATGGGGAAACCGTGCGGACATCATGATTACATCATGGGGACATGAGGACACCACTGGGACACCATGGTGACACCTTGGGGACAGCATGCGGACACCTTGCGGACATTATGGGTACATCATGGGGACATGAGGACAGCACTGGGACACCATGGAGACACCATGGGGACATCATGGGTACACCATGGGGACATGAGGACACCGTTGGGACACCTTGGGGACAGCATGGGAACACCATGATGACATCATGGGTACATCATGGGGACAGGAGGACAGCACTGGGACACCATGGGGACACCATGGGGACATCATGGGTACACCATGGGGACATGAGGACACAGTTGGGACACTATGAGGACACCACTGGGACACCATGGGGACATCATGGTGACATCATGGGTACACCGTGGGGCCATGAGGACACAGTTGGGACACTATGAGGACACCACTGTAACACCATGGGGACATCATGTTGACATCATGGGTACACCATAGGGCCATGAGTACACCGTTGGACACCATGGAGACACCTTTGGGGCAGCATGGAGACACCATGCAGACATCATGGGTACACCATGGGGTCGTGAGAACACCACCTGGAAACCATAGGGACACCATGGGGACATCATGGGTACACCATGGGGACATGAGGACACCGTTGGGACACCATGGGGACACCTTGGGGACAGCATGGGGAAACAATGCGGACATCATGGGTACACCATGGGGACATGAGGACACCACTGGGACACCATGGGGACACCTTGGGGACGTCATGGGTACACCATGGGGACATGAGGACACCACTGGGACACCATGGGGACACCATGGGGACATCATGGGTACACAATGGGGACATGAGGATACCGTTGTGACACCATGGGGACACCTTGGGGACAGCATGGGGACATCATGGGTACACCATGGGGACATGAGGACACCGTTGGGACACCATGGGGACACCCTGGGGACAGCATGGGGACACCATGGGGACATAATGGGTACACCATGATGACATCATTGGTACACCATGGGACATGAAGACAGCACTGGGACACCATGGGGACACTATGGGGACATCTTTGGTACACCATGGGGCCATGAGGACACCGTTGGAATGCGATGGGGACACCATGCGGACATCATGGGTACACCATGGGGACATGAGGACACCGTTGGGACACCATGGGGACACCTTGGGGACAGCATGGGAACAACATGATGACATCAAGGGTACACCATGGGGACATGAGGTCGCCAATGGTACACCACTGGGACACCATGAGGACACCATGGGAACACCATGCAGACATCATGGGTACACCATGGGGACATGAGGACAGCTCTGGGACACCATGGGGACACCATGGGGACCTCATGGGTGCACCTTGGGGACATGAGGACAACGTTGGGACACCATGGGGACACCTTGGGGACAGCATGGGAACATCATGGGGACATAATGGGTACACCATGGGGACATGAGGACACAGTTGGGAAACCATGGGAACACATTGGGGACAGCATGGTGACAACATGATGACATCTTGGGTACAGCATAGGGACATGAGGCCACCGTTGGGACACCACTGGGACACCATGGGTAAACCTTGGGGACAGCATGGGGACACCATGAGGAAATCATTGGCACATCATGGGGACAGGAGGACACCACTCGGTCACCATGGGGACACCATGGGGACATCATGGAGACACCATGGGGACATGAGGACACAGTTGGGACACCATGAGGAAACCACCTGGACACTATGGAGACATCATGGTGACATCATGGGTACGCCATGGGTACATGAAGACACCGTTGGGACACCACTGGGACACCATTGGGATACCTTGGGGATAGCATGTGGACACCATGCGGACATCATGGGTACACCATGGGGACATGAGGCCACCGTTGGGACACCACTGGGACACCATGGGGACACCTTGGGGACACCACTGGGACACCATGAGGAAATCATGGGCACATCATGGGGACAGGAGGACACCACTCGGACACCATGGGGACACAATAGGGACATCATGGAGACACCATGGGGACATGAGGACACAGTTGGGACACCATGAGGACACCACCTGGACACCATGGAGACATCATGGTGACATCATGGGTACGCCATGGGGACATGAGGACACCACTGGGACACCATGGGGACACCATGCAGACATCATGGGTACACCATGGGGACATGAGGACATGGTTGGGACACCATGGGGACACCTTGGGGACAGCATGCGGAAAGCTTGGGGACATCATGGGGACATCATGGGTACACCATGAGGTCATGAGGACACTGTTGGGACACCTTGGGGACAGCATGGGAACACCATGATGACATCATCTGTACACCATGGGTACGTGAGGACACCAATGGGACACCATGGGGACACCTTGGGGACAGTAGAGGGACACCATGCAGACATCATGGGTATACCATGGGGACATGAGGACACCACTGGGACACCATGGTGACACCATGGGAACATCATGGGGACACCATGGGGACATCATGGGTACACCATGGGGCCATGAGGACACCGTTGGGATAACATGGGGACACCATTGGGACACCATGGGGACATCATGGGTACACCATGGGGACATGAGGACACCGTTGGGATACCATGAGGACACCTTGGGGACAGCGTGGGTTCACCATGGGGCCATGAGGACACAATTGGGACACCATGGGGACACTTTGGGGACAGCATGGGGACATCATGGGGACATCATGGGTACACCATGGGGACATAAGGACACCGTTGGGATAACATGGGGACACCTTGGGGACAGCATGGGGACATCATGGGGACATCATGGGTACACCATTGGGCCATGAAGACACCGTTGGAACACCACTGGGACACCATGGGTACACCTTGGTCACAGTATGTGGACACCATGGGGACATCATGGATACACCAAGGGGACATGAAGACACCACTGGGACACCATGGGGACACCATGTGGACATCATGGGTACACCATGGGGCCATGAGGACACAATTGGGACACCATGGGGACACCTTGGGGATAGCATGGGGACATCATGGGGACATCATGGGGACACCATGGGGACATGAGGACACTGTTGGGACACCACTGGGACACCATGGGGACCCCTTGGGGACAGCATGGGGACATCACGGGTACACCATGGGGACACGAGGAGACCACTGGGACACCACTGGGACACCATGCTTACATCATGCGTACACCATAGGGCCATGAGGACACAGTTGGGACACCATGGGGACACCTTGGGGATAGCATGGGGACACCACGCGGACATCATGGGTACACCATGGGGACATGAGGACAGCACTGCGACACCATGGGGACTCCATGGGGACATCATGGGTACACCATGGGGACATGAAGACACCACTGGGACACCCTGGAGACAACATGGGGACAGTATGTGGACACCATGTGGACATCATGGGTACACCATGGGGCCATGAGGACACCGTTGGGACACAATGGGGACACCAGGGGAAATCATGGGTACACCATGGGGACATGAGGACACCACTGGGACACCATGGGGACACCATGGGGACATCATGGGGACACCATGGGGACATGAGAACACCACTGCGGCACCATGGGGACACCATGCAGACATAATTGGTACACCATGGGGACATGAGGACACCTCTGGGACACCATGGGGACACCATGCGGACATCATGCGTACACCATGGGGCCATGAGGACACAGTGGGTACATCATGGGGACACCTGGGGCACAGCATGGGGACATCATGGAAACATCATGGGTACACCATGGGGACGTGAGGACACCGTGGGGATACCATGAGGACACCTTGGGGACACCATGGGGACATCATGCGGACACCATGCGGACATCATGGGTACACCATGGGGACATGAAGACACCACTGGGATACCATGGGGACACCATGGGGACATCATGGGTACACCATGGGGACATGAGGACACCATTGGGACACCACTGTGACACCATGGGGACACTTTGGGGACAGCATGGGGACATCATGTGGACATCATGTGTACACCATGGGGACATGAAGACACCGTTGGGATACCATGAGGACGCCTTGGGGACAGCGTGGGTATATCATGGGGACATCATGGGTACACCAATTTGGCCATAAAGATACCGTTGGGACACCACTGGGACACCATGGGGATACCTTGGGGACAGCATTGGGACACCATGGGGACATGAGGACACCACTGCGACACCATGGGGACACCATGGGGACATCATGGGGACACCAAGGGGACATGAAGACACCGTTGGGACACCATGGGGACACCATGGGGACATCATGGGGACATCATGGGTACACCATGGGGACATGAGGACACCACTTGGACACCATGGGGACACCATGGGGACATCATGGGGACAGCATGGGGACATGAGGACACAGTTGGGACACCATGAGGACACCACCTGGACACCATGGGGACATCATGGTGACATTAGGGTACACCATGGGGACATGAGGACACCGTTGGGACACCACTTGGACACCATTGGGATACCTTGGGGACAGCATGGGGACACCATGGGGACATCATGGGTACACCATGGGGACAGGAGGACACCACTGGTTCACCATAGGGACACCATGGGGACATCATGGGTACACCATGCGTACATCAATGGTACACAATGGGGACATGAAGACACCATGGGGACACCATGGGGACACCATGGTGACATGAGGACACCGTTGAGACACCATGGGGACACCTTGGGTGCAGCATAGGGACACCATGCGGACATCATGGGTACACCATGGGGACATGAGGACACCACTTGGACACCATGGGGACACCTTGGAGACATCAAGGGGACACCATGCAGAAATCATGGGTACACCATGGGGACATGAGGACACCACTGGGACCCCACTGGGACACCATGGGTACACCTTGGGGACAGCATGGGGACACCTTGCAGACATCATGGGTACACCATGGGGACATTAGGACACCACTGGGACACCATGGGGACACCTTGGGGACAGCATTGGAACATCATGGGGACATCATGGGTAAACCACGGGGATATGAGGACACCACTGGGACACAATGGGTACACCTTGGGGACAGAATGGGAAGACCATGGTGACATCATGGGTAAACCACGGGGACATGAAGACACCGTTGGGAAACCATGGGGACACCTTGGGGACAGCATGGTAACACCATGATGACATCTTGAGTACACCATGGGGACATGAGGATACCGTTGGGACACCACTGGGACACCATGGAGACACCTTGGGGACAGCATGGGGACACCATGAGGAAATCATGGGCACATAATTGGGACAAAAGGAAACCACTCGGACACCATGGGGACACCAAGGGGACATCATGGGGACACCATGGGGACATGAGGACACTGTTGGGACACCATGAGGACACCACCTGGACACCATGGGGACATCATGGTGACATCATGGGTACACCATGGGGCCATGAGGACACCGTTGCGACACCACTGGGACACCATTGGGATATCTTGGGGACAGCATGGGGACACCATGCGGACATCATGGGGACACCATGGGGACATGAGGACTCCGCTGGGACACATTGGTGACAGCATGGGAACACCATGATGACATCATGGGTTCACCATGGGGACATGAGGTCGTCAATGGGACACCTTGGGGACAGCATGGGGACACCATGCAGACATCATTTGTACACCATGGGGACATGAGGACACCACTGGGACACCATCGGGACATCATGGTCACATCATGGGGACATCATGGGTACACCATTGGGCCATGAGGACACCACTGGGACACCATGGAGACACCATGGGTACATCATGGGTACACCATGGGGACATCATTGGTACACCATGGGGACATCTTGGGGACAGTCTGGGACACCATGGGGAAACAATGGGGACATCATGGGGACACCATGGGGACATGAGGACACCGTTGGGACACCACTGGGACACCATTGGGATACCTTGGGGATATCATGGGCACAACATGGGGACATCATGGGTACACCATGGGGACATGAGGACACCACTGGGACACCATGGGGACACCTTTGGGACATCATGGGGACACCATTGGGACATGAGGACATGGTTGGGAAACCATGGGGACAGTATGGGGAAAGCATGGGGACATCATGGGGACATCATGGGGACATCATGGGTACAACATGGGGACATGAGGACACCGTTGGGACACCTTGGGGATAGCATGGGAACACCATGATGACATCATGGGTACACCATGGGTACATGAGGACACCAATGGGACACCATGGGGACACCTTGGGGACAGTATAGGGACACCATGCAGACATCATGGGTATACCATGGGCACATGAGGACACCACTGGAACACCATGGGGACACCATGGGGACATCATGCGGACACCATGCGGACATCATGGGTACACCATGGGGACATGAAGACACCGTTGGAACACCACTGCGACACCATGGGGACACCATGGGGACATCATGGGTACACCATTCGGACATGAAGACACCACTGGGACACCACTGGGACACCATGGGGACACCATGGAGACAGCATGGGGACATCATGGGGACATCATGGGTACACCATTGGGCCATGAAGACACCGTTGGGACACCACTGGGACACCATTTGGACACCTTGGTCACAGCATGGGGACACCATGGGGACATCATGGGTACACCAAGGGGACATGAAGACACCTCTGGGACATCATGGGGACACCATGTGGACATCATGGGTACACCATGGGGACATGAGGACACCATGGGGACACCATGGGGACACCTTGGGGTCAGCATGGGGACACCATTCGGACACCATGGGTACACCATGTGGACATGAGGACACCTTTGGGACACAATGGAGACACCTTGGCGTCAGCATGAGGACATAATGGGGACATCATGGCTACACCATATGGACATGAGGACACCACTAGGACACCAAGGGGACACCATGGGGACGTCATGGGTACACCATGGGGACATGAGGACACCACTGCGATACCATGGGGACAACATGGTGACATCATGGGTACAACATGGGGACATGAGGACACCTCTGCAACACCATGCTGACACCATGCGGACATCATGGGTACACCATGGGGCCATAAGGACAGAGTGGGGACAGCATGGGGACACGATGGGGACATCATCGGTACACCATGGGGACATGAGGACACCACTGCGATACCGTGGGGACAACATGGGGACATCATGGGTACACCATGGGGACATCATGGGTACACCATTGGGACATGAGGACACCACTGGGAAACCATGGGGACACCATGGGGACATCATGGGGACATCATGGGGACATCATGGGTACACCATGGGGACATGAAGACACCACTGGAACACCATGGGGACAACATGGGGACATCATGGGTACACCATGGGGCCATGAGGACACAGTTGGGACACCATGGGGACACCTTGGGGATAGCATAAGGACATCATGGGGACATCATGGGTACACCATGTGGACATGAGGACACCGTTGGGACACAATGGGGACACCTTGGGGACAGCACGGGGACACCAAGGGTACATCATGGGTACACCATGGGGACATGAGGACACCGTTGGGACACCATGGGTAAACCTTGGGGACAGCATGGGGACATCATGGAGACATCATGGGTATACCATGGGGACATGAAGACACCACTAGGACACCATGGGGACACCTTGGGGACAGCATGGGGACACCATGGGGACACCATGGGTACAACCTATGGACATGAGGACACCGTTGGGACACAATGGGGACACCTTGGGGTCAGCATGGGGACATCATGGGGACATTATGGGTACACCATGGGGACATGAGGACACCATTGTGAAAACATGGGGACACCTTGGGGACAGAATGAGGACATCATGAGGACATCATAGGTACACCATGGGGACATGAGGACACAATTGGGAAACCATGGGGACACCTTGGGGACAGAATGAGGACATCATGGGGACATCATGGGTACACCATGGGGACATGAGGACACCGTTGGGATAACATGGTGATACCTTGGGCACAGCATGGGGCCATCATGGGGCCATCATGGGTACCCCATTGGGTAATGGAGACACCGTTGGGACACCACTGGGATACCATGGGGACACCTTGGTCACAGCATGGGGACACCATGCGGACATCATGGGTACACCATGGGCACATGAGGACAGCACTGGGACACCATGGAGACATCATGAGGCCACCATGGGGACATGAGGACACCACTGCGACACCATGGGGACACCATGCGGACATCATGCGTACACCATGGGGCTATGAGGACACAGTGGGGACACCATGGGTACACCTTGGGGACAGCATGGGGACACCATGGGGACGTCATGGGTACACCAGGGGGACATGAGGACACCATAGTGATACCATGAGGACACCTTGGGACAGCATGGGGACACCATAGGGACATGAGGACACCACTGGAACACCATGGGGATACCATGGAAATATCATGGGGACACCATGCAGACATCATGGGTACACCATGGGGACATGAAGACACCACTAGGACACCATGCGGACACCATGGGGACATCATGGGTACACTATGTGGACATGAGGACACCACTGCGATACCTTGGGGACAACATGGGGACACCTTGGGGACAGCATGGGCACATCACGGGGACATCATGGGTACACCATGGGGACATGAGGACACCTTTGGAACACCACTGTACCATCATGGGGACACCTGGGGAACACATGGGGACGTCATGGGGACATCATGGGTACACCATGGGTACATGAGGACACCGTTGGGATACCATGGGTAAACCTTGGGGACAGCATGGGGACATCATGGGTACATCATGGGTACACCATTGGGCCATGAAGACACCGTTGGGACACCACTGGGACACCATGGGAACACCTTGGAAACAGCATGGGGACACCATGGGGACATGAGGACACAACTGCGACACCCTGGGGACAACATGGGGACATCATGAGTAGACCATGGCGACATGAGTACACCACTGGGACACCATGGGGACACCATGGGGACGTCTTGGGGACACCGTGCGGACATCATGGGTACACCACGGGGACATGAAGACACCACTGGGACACCATGGGGACACCATGGGGACATCATGGGTACACCATCTGGCCATGAGGATACAGTTGGGAAACCACTGGGACACCATGGGGACACCTTGGTCACAGCATGGGGATACCATGCGGACATCATGGGTACACCATGGGCACATGAGGACACCAATGGAACACCACGGGGACACCATGGAGACATCATGGGTACACCATGGGGGCATGAAGACATCACTGGGACACCATGGGGACACCATGGGGACATCATGGGTACACCATTGGGCCATGAGGAGACAGCGTGGACACCATGGGGACACCTTGGGTATAGCATAAGGACATCATGGGGACATCATGGGTACACTATGTGGACATGAGGACACCGTTGGGACACAATGGGGACACCTTGGGGACAGCATGGGAACACCATGCGGACATCATGGGTACACTATGGGGACATGAGGACACCACTAGGATACCATGGGGACATCATGGGTACACCATGCGGACATGAGGACACCACTGGGACACCACTGGGACACCATAGGGACACCATGGGGACATCATGGGGACATCATGGGGACATCATGGGTACACAATGGGGACATGAGGACACCGCTGGGACACCATGGGGACACCATGGGGACAGCATGAGAACACCATGCGGACATCATGGGTACACCATGGGGACATGAGGACAGCACTGGGATACCATGGGGACTCCATGGGGATAGCATGTGGACACCATGCAGACATTATGGGTACACCATGGGGACATGAGGACACCACTGGGACACCATGGGGACAGCATATGGACACTATGTGGACATCATGGGTACACCATGGGGACATGAGGACAGCACTGGGACACCATGGAGACATCATGGGGACACCATGGGGACATGAGGACACCACTGCGACACCATGGGGACACCATGCGGACATCATGCGTACACCATGGGGCTATGAGGACACAGTGGGGACACCATGGGTACACCTTGGGGACAGCAAGGAGACACCATGAGGACGTCATGTGTACACCAGGGGGACATGAGGACACCATAGTGATACCATGAGGACACCTTGGGACAGCATGGGGACATCATTGGGACACCATGCAGACATCATGGGTATACCAAGGGGACATGAAGACACCACTGGGATACCATGGGGACACCATAAGGACATCATGGGCACACCATTGGGCCATGAGGACACAATTGGGAAACCATGGGGACACCTTGGGGACAGAAT
>JAHSPV010073496.1:0-11957 GCA_033628465.1 Calidris alpina | reverse complement strand
GAAAGAAGGCATCCTAAGCAGCAAAGACTAGGTATGGGTGCCCTGAAAAGCACAAAAACCTAAAATCTTAAAGGAGCTAAAGTGCTACAAGAGTGCTGTGGAGTATGGGAAAGGACTGGGAAAATATTGCTATAGAGAAAACAGCCATTATGAGGGAGCAGGGTAAGAAAAGGCTGCTTGGAGAGACGTCGAGGGCATCTGGGCAAGCTGCAGGACAACAAGAGAGAGGAATCAAATGTACATAGCCTCAATGGCAGAGAAGGATAAAGAAGCTCCGTGTAGCAAAGCAAGATGGGAGGTTCTGACAGAATAAGAGAGAGAAAGGGAGGCAAAGTGTTACAAGATGCTGTGGAGATCGAGGAAGGTCTCAGGAGGTGGAGTGACTGTGAGGAGACGGGTGTGGATGGGGGCTGATGGACAAAGTAATCCTTTGGGGACAGCGAGGAGGCACTCGGGTGGTCATCTGAGTGCAGTACAGATGGTCTTGTGTGGCTGGGGGCTGACCCCAGGAATCCTAGCTAGCATAAAGGAAAAAAAAAGTGCTCTGTACCTGAAAGATGGCCCCACTTAAAGTGCTACAAAATGGATACAGAGCGCAGGGAAATTCTGGGAAGGCATCGTGACTGGGAGAAGCAATGTCCTGTGGGAACCGGAGAAACAGAAAAATAGTTGGGACTGTGATAATCAAATCCAGAGGGGATCCACACTGAGTAAAGGTGTCATTTGAGGACCGGGGAAGTAATAGAGGCATAGCTAGAGGGAAGAGAGGACAGAAGGACTGGGCCGAGTGCTGCAGAAGAGGCCGGGAAGACCCTTCTGCTGAGTGGCGAGGTTCAGACTGGACCCCCTTGCTTTCTAAACTCCTTCTCGGAGAGGAGCCTTGGTGCTGCTGGATCCAGTCTTAGCCTCAGACCGTAAAGAAGAGTTCAGAGCCTAGGTCCTGCCTCAGAGTGGCTTTAATACAGCTAGAGTCGCGTGCCTCTGATGAGGGACCCGCACCCCCTCAGTTATTTTCTTGTGCTTGTTAAAGCCTCACAATCTATGCCATAAGCTACTCGGGCTCCTCTTCGTGCAACAAGTGTGTGCCTCTTGTTCAATCAAACTGTTTGTCGGTTCCTCTTCAATCGGTGTCCTCTTCAATGACTGAGTTTTGGTGAAGGCACTATTATCTTCTTAAATAGTTTCACAATGTCTTTGTCCCACCTGTGCCTGGATCTCATCCCTGACACTAACAGTGACTGAAGAAAAAAGCAGAAGGACAGAGGGACGTAGCAGCGTAGGACAGGAAGACAGAAAATGGGACGCTGTAAAAAAGAGAGGGGCAGGGAGCAGGACAACTGTGTAGAAAGAGAGTTGACTGTACAAAAAACCGGGACAGAGAGATGGAGGAATACATACCAGACACAGGGAGCAGGAGAGAGAGGCGGAATGGATCAGCAGGACGAGGAGACAGAGACAAGACAAGTGGCCGGGGAAAAGAAATATAGGCAAGGGAAAAAAAAGGAAAAAGGAAGGTAGACGGAGGTGGACACAGGTAGATGTCAAAAGAAAATTTCAAAAAAAGCAACAGGTTATACTAAACGCTCAAAAACCGTACAACTATGAAAAAGCAAAGCAGCTACCTCAGAAAAGCAGGTGAAAATATGATAACACGTATACTTATTAAATACTCTGAGTAATACTGTGACATCAAAATATACTATATCGTAAGACTATGTGGCTCATGTGATAGAAATTAGATGTAAATCTAATACCATACTGAGAATTCTGTCTGTAAATTGGTAATATTCAGCAGCACTCAGCTCTGAAATTGCCGCTACCTGTGGTGCTCGTGGATTCTATCTTCCTGCCTATTAAAAATCCTAAGTTAAAAGCATCTAGTACAAACCTTAACATTTTAGTCACAGTTCCAGCCATCTCTCATCTTAAAGCATGCTTTAAATTTCTAGTGTAGAGTATCTGCCAACTTGGAGTATACACATCTGCATAAACACACATATAATTCAGGACGATTTCCACAAAAAGTTTCTGTACAGAAAAAAGGGCCTAATTTTATTATGCAATCAAACTGGAAATCTTTTTTCTTGGGAGAATTTTTTTCTTCTTAACTGTGAGAATTTTAACTAGGAATTCACAAGTTACCCATGCCTCAAATGATGAAGAGGCACATCACAAAACCAACTCAAAATGTACATCCTGGGTTCAGGAAAACAAAGTGCGCTAAAAAGCCTCCCCCCCTCTGTGGGATGTGTCCGTGGGACAGGAGCGTGCCCCCGCTTTGCAGCAGAAGCAGACAGGTGTAGAATTGCTCCATAGGTGCCGGTTAACACACGTTCAGCTAATGGCCGACGACTCCTTGTACGCAGAGGCTGATGACCGCCGTATCACCCCGTACGGACTGAATACCTTGCAGGACTTGTTACAAACCTTTTATTAAAATATATTTTAAAACCCCAGGAAATCCACCCCTACATCTGACAACTGTAAGTAAATAAATATTTGGACAGCTTATGTTTCACATCTATCAACTGATGTCCTATTACTATCTATGGTCATAAACTACGTAATATAGAATACTAAATGTTGCTAAGATTTAAGAACTGAATGATAGCAGCTGAACTAAACTGAAAGCAAGAACTTTGATTTGAAAATCGCAGTGCAACCTAATAAGAAGCTGAATACTGAAAGCGGGCAAGATAATCATGCAAAAATATCAGCCTTGCTCTAAAAGCAAGACACAAGAAAACCCACCAAAGAATAAAAGGCAATTTGATTGACCAAAAGGTCACCAAACAAAACAGGCACAAAGCTTTTTAATATACAGCGCTTGCCCTGCTGTCACTTCTCTGGGAGTTTGCTGGGCCTAACGGTTTTCTGTGACCTCCTTGAGCTGCTCTTCTGCGGTCACCAGATTGTTTCAGTGGAGACAGGCTTTCCCCGGGGAGGTGCGCACAGAGAGCGCCGCTGCGTCTCAGGTCTGACGCCTCGGTAACTCCGTCCCTGCCGTGCCTGTACCTGCCCTACCAACAGGCTGTCACAAAACGACACAACAACAGGGGAAATGCTAAAGTACTCCTGAAGGTTTCCACGGGCTTTTGAAAAGTGGATTTTCTAAATTAAGTTATACGAGTGAGTCTTTTTGAAAGTTATGAAGTTTCTGCGTGTCTGCTACTGAAACCGCCCAACCAACTGACTCGAAAAACACCCAGGGGACAGTTTCCCCACGTTCTCCCAACACCGCGTACTCTTGATCTGGGGGGATGTATTTTCCTGGCTTGTGAGTAGATGCAGATTAGGTACACCATCAAATAGCTTCCTTGGGGGATCTGAACAGCTGTCAGCATACCATTTCTTTATGGAAATAAGGACAAAAGTATCATGGTAAAAACTTCTGATGGGAAAGGGAAGTGCCTTTGGAATCAAGGCAGGAAAGCAAGCCAAAGCAAACCAAAATCAAAACAGACATGAACAAACATCAACAAATCACTCCACAAAGCGTACAGACAAATTGTTATTGCTCCCTTAGCACTCCAAACCCTCCGATCATTTTTGTGATTTTCATTTTTATCTTTCTATCAACCGTGCCGTGGAAAAGTGTCGTTCACTCCGTTCTGTCAGATCAAAGGAAGAGTAAGGAAGTGTATGTTCACAATTGAAAATCACCCTGCATTCGTGAAAAAGCAAGGTGTTTTTAACGAAAAATGGAAATTAACAGCGGAGTTCACCTAAAATAACAGCCTTCTCCAGAAATCATAGAGCGCTTAAGATCTACCCCACACAGCCCAATACTTCTGTCACTAGTCTCATTAAGAAGTGTTTCATCCATTGTCATTTCCATAAAATAACTGATTTTAGTGAAAACAAGCCAAAAGTCTAATTACCTGATGCGTCTGTATTTCTTCTTGCTGAATCTTCACAGAGGACTGACAAAGTAGTCTGTGAACTTAACAAACTGCAAAATAGGTGTGGAAGTAATTAAATGAAGTGAAAGCATTCGTAACATACTATGGCACAAGGTCTGCTAGTAAGAGATGGGGAACGTCTGTCTCGGAAGGGCAGGAAGATCCTGGCACATAAGTTGGCACGGCTTGTCAAAAGGGCTTTAAACTAGGCTTGAAGGGGGAGGGGGTTAAATACAGGAGCACTAGAGATGAGCCTAAGGACAGCCTCCAGCCTGCCATTGCACTTGAAGCAAGAAATAATGATAGTATCAGAATGGTCTGTGGCAAATGGCAGGAAGACACACTAGGGTTCAAAGGATGGGGTGATAGCAAGGGCCTCCAACCTGTTGCACTAACGCATGCTGTGAACACTGCATCAAAGGCAAGGTCTTGCAGAACTGGACCAAGAGCCCCTGAAGTAATAGGAGAGAGGAAGGTTGCAGCCACAAAGCGTCTTGGGGGATCAGTGGAGCGTCCCTCTAAGAATGTGACATGGCCAGCAGACCAGCTGAAGTGTCTCTACACCAATGCACACAGCATGGGCAACAAGCAGGAGGAACTGGAAGCTATCCTGCTACAGGAAAGTTATGACATGGTAGCAATTACGGAAACTTGGTGGGACGACTCCTATGACTGGAGTGTGGCCATTGATGGCTACAAGCTGTTCAGAAGGGACAGGAGAGGAAGAAGGGGTGGAGGTGTTGCCCTCTATGTAAAGAAGTGGCTAGAATGTGAAGAGTTGTTGCTAAAGAGTAGCCATGACCAGGTCGAAAGTTTATGGGTAGGAATTAGGGATTGGGACAACAAAGGGAGCCTTGTGGTAGGAGTCTACTACAGGCCGCCTGACCAGGCAGAGCCTGTCAATGATGCCTTCTTACTCCAGCTTGAGGAGGCATCACGATCACAGGCTCTCATCCTGCTGGGGGATTTTAACCACCCCGACATCTGTTGGAAAAGCAACACAGCTGGCTGCAGACAATCCAGGAAGCTCTTAGAGTGCCTAGATGACAACTTCCTGTGACAAGAAATTAACAGCCCTACTCGAGGAAATGCATTGTTGGACCTGTTGATCACAAATGCAAGCGAAATCATCAGGGACGTCAAAATTGAAGGAAGCCTAGGCTGCAGTGATCATGCCCTAGTGCAGTTCACTGTCCTAAGGAGTTTGAAGTCCACGAGAAGCACAGGTAGGACTCTAAATTTCAAGAAAGCAAACTTCCAGCTTCTCAAGGAGCTAGTAAATAGGACCCCATGGGAAACGGCCCTCAGGGACAAGGGAGCGGAACAAAGCTGGCAGATCTTTAAGGATGCTCTCTATAGAGCACAAGAGATCTCAATCCCCACATGTAGGAAAATGGGCAAGGAGGGCAAGAGACCACCATGGTTGAGCCAAGACCTGCTGGTCAAACTAAGGGGCAAGATGGGGCTATACAGGAAATGGAAGAAGGGACAGTCATCCTGGGAAGAGTATAGGGATGCTGTCAAGATGTGTAGGGATGAGGTCAGGAAGGCCAAGGCACAGCTAGAACTGAACTTGGCAAGGGATGTAAAGAAAAATAAGAAAGGCTTCTACAGGTACATTAACCAGAAAAGGAAAGTTAAAGAAAATGTACCCCCCCTGATGTGCAACAGTGGGGAACTTGTATCAACAGATGAGGGGAAGGCAGAAGTTCTCAATGACTTCTTTGCCTCAGTCTTCACCGGCAACCCCCTTCCTCCTAGCTCTTGTGTTGATGGGACAAGAGTTGGAGACCGGGGGGACAAAGTCCCTCCCACTGTAAGTGAAGAAAAGGTACGAGATCAACTCAGGAGCCTGAAGATATACAAGTCCATGGGACCTGATGAGATACATCCCAGAGTCCTGAAGGAACTAGCTGATGTAGTTGCCAAGCCACTTTCTATGATATTTGAAAAATCGTGGCAGTCAGGTGAAGTCCCAGCAGATTGGAAGAAGGGGAACATCACACCCATTTTTAAAAAGGGTAGAAAGGAGGACCCTGGGAACTACCGACCTGTCAGTCTCACCTCTGTGCCTGGGAAGATCATGGAACAGATCCTCCTAGATGCCATGCTTGGGCACATGAAGGACAGGGAGGTGATCCAGGACAGCCAACATGGCTTTACTAGGGGCAGGTCCTGCCTGACTAACCTAGTGGCCTTCTATGATCAAGTGACTAGGTCAGTAGATAAGGGGCAACCTATGGATGTGATCTATCTGGATTTCTGTAAGGCCTTTGACACGGTCCCCCACAACATCCTGATTGCCAAATTGGAGGGGTATGGATTTGATGGGTGGACTGTTCAGTGGATAAGGAACTGGCTAGATGGTCGCATCCAGAGGGTGGTACTTAATGGCTCAAAGTCCAGATGGAGACCAGTCACAAGTGGTGTTCCTCAAGGGTCTGTGCTGGGGCCAATACTGTTTAACATTTTTATCAATGATATAGATAAGGGGATTAAGGGCACCATCAGCAAGTTTGCAGACGATACCAAGCTGTGTGGTGTTGTTGATACACCAGAGGGACGGGATGTCATCCAAAAGGACCTGGACAGGCTGGAGAGGTGGGCCCAGGTGAACCTCATGAGGTTCAACAAGAGCAAATGCAAGGTTCTGCACCTGGGCCGGAATAATCCTCACCATCAGTACAGACTAGGGGGTGAGGTATTAGAAAGCAGCCCTGAGGAAAGGGACTTGGGGGTGCTGGTGGATGAGAAGCTGGACATGAGCAGGCAGTGTGCCGTTGCAGCCCAGAAGGCCAATCGCATCCTGGGCTGCATCAAAAGATGCGTTGCCAGCAGGTCCAGAGAGGTGATTCTGCCACTTTACTCTGCTCTGGTGAGACCTCACCTGGAGTATTGTGTGCAGGTCTGGAGCCCTCAATATAAGAAGGATATGGACCTGATGGAGAGGGTCCAGAGGAGGGCCACAAGGATGATCAGGGGGATGGAGCACCTCTGCTACGAGGACAGGCTGAGGGAGCTGGGGTTGTTCAGCCTGGAGAAGAGGAGGCTCCGGGGAGACCTAATAGCGGCCTTCCAGTACCTGAAGGGAGCCTACAGGAAGGCTGGGGAGAGCCTGTTTAGAAAGGCCTGCAGTGACAGGACGAGGGGTAATGGCTTCAAGCTGGAGGGGAATAGATTTAGATTGGAGATTAGGAGAGGGTTCTTTACTGTGAGGGTGGTGGAGCACTGGAACAGGTTACCCAGGGAGGTGGTTGAGGCCCCTTCCCTGGAGATATTCAAGGAGAGGCTCGATGAGGCCCTGGGCAACCTGGTCTAGTTGGGGGTGTCCCTGCTGACTGCAGGGAGGTCGGACTAGATGACCTTTGGAGGTCCCTTCCGGCCTGGGCAATTCTATGATTCTATGATTCTATGTAATATTCACAGAGATACGAAGTTTATTCACTGAAGTTTAACTGTTCACAAGACTTTTTCTCACCAATTTGGTCTAAAGCTCTGTATTGTCTTTCTTATAAAAAAATTAAAAGGGAAACAAGCGGAGCGCTCAGATCCGTGCCGTTCAATACTCTTATGCATTCAAGGTTTAATATTTTATTTGTACTCGAGGAATTCCAAGGAACCAAGATTTATGAAACTTAAAACTTACAGATAAATTATCCTGCATTATATTACATACCGAATTTCCTTTTTTCAGAAAAAAAAAAAAAGCCACTGGATCCTCGAGCTTTTCATGTACAGGCCACATAAGTTCAGTTAGATAAGAGAGACACCGCGCTCTTTGTGCAAAAGCACTATTCATTGAGATCGTCAAATAGATTCATACAGGACACAGCCAACCGGGATGAATATGCACTTGAAATGCAAACAGACCTTTCATTAAACGTGTTGAAAAACGCCATTATAACATGCTTTTTAGTCTGAGACCACAGAAAACACCTATCAGCTTACTCTGGCATTTCCTATCGCAAACCTAAAAATATGTGTTTGCCAGTGTGTTTGCATGTGCACACACTTATGCAGGCAGGCACAAAACCACACAGGGCAAACAGTACACATAGCACAATTATTCGTTTGTGCTACAGCTTAAACAAAAGTAAAGAGAGCTAAAGTTATAGAAGTATTTATTTTAAAAGGTATATGACTCTCCAAACAAAATTCAAAAAGAGATTGGTGAAGACGTCAATATGGTGAGAGTAATACTTTCCTAGATGAGTTCTAAAGACGCTTTAAATGACGGGTTGTGTAAGGGGCTCAAAATCACAAGAAATTAATCAGAGAATGTCACTAAGCAAATACGAGGGTGATGACTTCATGATGCAGGAAAAAGAAAAGCCACCTTATATCAGTTTCTAACCAGAAATACCTGAGGAGGCACAAAAAATGTAATGCCTGGTGGCGTTGACGAACACTAAAGTAAATAAATAAAAAAGCTTATCGAATGAATATTAAGACGGCTGATCAGAAGCCAACAGAGTAAGTTGTATCAAATACATGAAAAAAGTCCTCCTTGCTAAATTGCAGTGGGAGCAAATTCTCACAGAGATTAGAGGAAGCTCAAAAACACTGAAGAAAATGTGAATAAATCATTGATTTTCAGAAGAACAGAACAGTGATCCTGGTGATTGCTATCAAGTCAGCATGACAGCTTCTGGTCTTCTTCGAAACAACTGAGGGAAGGACCACGTAAGGCAAATACAGCAAGTAAAAGAAAAGCACTTAGAGGGATTAAGACATTGATGGGATTAACCTAAGAACAAACGATTCATGTTTACTACTGATCTCGTAACTAAGCAAACAGAGTAATTATTTAATGTCCTGAAAAACATAACTGAGAGGATGGAAATAAGAAAATGAAACCTCCTGTTATAACAGGAGAAGAACAAATCATTAAAATGAATTATACCTGAATACTGGTTATTTTTTCAGGGCAAGTAATGCAACCTTATTACTGTGGTCATTGTATAAAGCAGACCTGTTCTGGACTCTTGAAGCGTGATCCTTCCTAAATCCAATTCACGGTATTGTTATTATTAACTGAGGTTCATTATAACCACGTGCCATACGTAAACCCTCAAATGATCCATCTCGGTCAGACCTCTGTTTCAGGGGATTCAAGATGTCCTAGCAGACTATTACTCTAAGCGTTCAACCAGCTACGGAGGGGTAAACAGAACTTCTCATCTGACCTTAACGAATAATATTTGGTTTGGGGACAAAGGTTATGATTAATACGTTTTCACGTTTCAAATGTTCACAATGCAAAAGATCCATTTTTCTGAAAACTGAAAAGATCCAATTTTCTTTCTAAAAAAATCCAAGACCTGTGCTCTGTTTATTCTGGCATTTCTATCAATGCAAAATAAGCAGTATTTCAGCTGAAATCAAATGGGTTCTTTCTGTATAAAACAGAAGAAAGCCAGAAGGTGAGGTTCGTTATCACAAGTACACAGAATTGAAAAGTGACAGAAAGCTACAGGTGTTAAATCTCAGTGAATAAGAAAGAGAGGAATCTGCTTCTTTCCTTCTTGCTCGACATTTCTAGTAACGCAGTGCTTTCTTTGCACATCCACCATGCTTCAATTCGGATTAAAGATGTTCCCAACATTGGTATGATGACAAAGTATTTACACAAGCTCATGGGGCACATGAGTTTGCTAAAAAAGCCTATAAAATCCAACACGATCCAAAAGGTATCACTAAAACATAACACTGAATATAAGCCATTGTAGACTGTACGTAGCCCCTACAGACCCCACAAAGCCCCACAGACCCCTACAGACACCTACGAACCCCTGCAGACCTCTACAGACCATTGCAAACCCCTGAAGATCCCTATAGACCCCAATAGACCTGTACTAAACCCTACAGACCCTGCAGAGGACTACGTACCCCTATGTACGCCTACAAAACCCCGCAGATCCCTGCAGACCCCTGCGGATCCCTAGAGACCCCTGGAGACCACTGAAAACACCTTCACACCTCTACATACCCCTACAGATCCCTACGGACACTTACAGATCCCTACAGACACCTAAAGACTCCTACGAACCACAGTGAAACCCTGCAGAACCCTGAGGACTGCTATCAATGCCTACAAACGCTTACGAAGCCCTAAAGACACCTACAGACCCATACAGACCTTGGGGAAGCCCTACAGACCCCTACAGACCTTGGGGAAGCCCTACAGACNGGGAAGCCCTACAGACCCCTACAGACCTTGGGGAAGCCCTACAGACCTTGGGGAAACTAAAGACACTTACAGAACTTGGGGAAGACCTACAGAGCCCTACAGACCTTGGGGAAGCCCTAAAGAGCCCAACAGACCTTATGGAAGCCCTACAGACCCCTACAGACCTTGGCGAAGCCCTACAGACCCCTACAGACCTTGGCGAAGCCCTACAGACCTTGGCGAAGCCCTACAGACCTCTACAGACCTTGGGGAAGCCCTACAGACCCCTACAGATCTTGGCGAAGCCCTACAGACCTTGGGGAAGCCCTACAGACCTCTACAGACCTTGGGGAAGCCCTACAGACCTTGGCGAAGCCCTACAGACCTTGGGGAAGCACTACAGACATTGAAGAAGCCCTACAGACCTCTACAGACCTTGGGAAGGCCCTACAGACCCCTACAGACCTTGGGGAAGCCCTACAGACATTGGGGAACACCTACAGACCCCTGCAGACAGTTACAGACTCCTACGGACCCCTGTGAACCACTACGAAGCCCTGCAGACCCCTGCAGACTCCTACAGATGCCTGCAGACCCCTAGAGATCCCTACAGACCTCTACGAACACCTGTAGAAACCTGAAGACCCCTATGGAACCCTATGGACCCCTGCAGACCCCTACAAACTGCTGCAGACCCCTTCAGACCCCTTACAAACGCCTACAGATGCCAGGAGACCCCAGCAGCCCCCAGCGGACCCCTGCAGACTCCTGTGGACCCCTACGGACCCCTACAGATGCCTACACACACCTATAAACACCTACAAACCCCTGCAGACCCCTACAGATCCCTGCAGACCATTACAGGCACCTACAAAACCCTCCAGACCCCTGCAAACCCCTACAGACACCGGCGCATGCGCATTGGGAAGTGTGGGCACGCGCATGCGCGGCGGCCATTTTGAAGCGGCGCATGCGCATTGGGAAGTCTGGGTATGCGCATGCGCGGCGGCCATTTTGAAGCGGCGCATGCGCACTGGCACGTGTGGGCCCGCGCATGCGCGGCGGCCATTTTGAAGCGGCGCGTGCGCGTTGGGAAGTGTGGGCACGCGCATGCGCGGCGGCCATTTTGAAGTGGCGCATGCGCGTTGGGACGTGTGGGCACGCGCATGCGCAACAGCCATTTTGAAGCGGCGCATGCGCGTTGGGACGTGTGGGCACGCGCATGCGCGGAGGTCATTTTGAAGCGGCGCATGCGCGTTGGGAAGTGAGGGCACGCGCATGCGCGGCGGCCATTTTGAAGCGGCGCATGCGCGTTGGGAAGTGTGGGCACGCGCATGCGCGGCGGCCATTTTGAAGCGGCGCATGCGCGTTGGCACGTGTGGGCATGCGCATGCGCGGCGGCCATTTTGAAGCGGCACACATGCCCATTAGCAAGCGGGTACGCTATTGTTCTTTGTTAGGCTTTGTAGGGGTCTGTAGCGGTCTGTGGGGGTTTGTAGGAGTTCATAGGGGTCCGTAGTGGTCCGCAGGGGCCCTTAGGGTGCGTAGGGGTCCATAGGGGTCTGCATGGGTCCAGAGGGGTCCGCAGGGGTTTGGAGGGGTCTGTAGGGCTTTGCAGGCATCTGCAGGGATCTGGAGGGGTTCCTAGGGTTTTGTAGGGCTTTTTAGGGGCCTGCAGGGCTGCTTAGGGGTGCAGCAGGGATTCTTAGGGGTCTGCAGGGTTCTGCAGGTGTTTGTAGGGGTCGTAGGGGTCTGCAGGGCTTTTTAGGGGTCTGCATGGCTTTGTAGTGGTCCGCAGGGGTCTGCTGGGGTCCACAGGGTTCCTTGGGGCCTGGAGGGCTGCTTTGGAGCCTGGAAGGTTCTTTGGGGCCTGGAAGGGATCGTAC
>JAHSPV010073482.1:7468-23841 GCA_033628465.1 Calidris alpina | reverse complement strand
TCCTCATATCCCCATGTTGTACTCATGATGTCTACATGGTGTTCCCATGCTGTCACTGACGCGCAGAGCAACGACTTTACAACCTTTGAGGTTTATAAAGGAGGTGTATTTATTGAGCGCCGGACGCACACAGAATCCTTCCCAAAGATGTGCGTGCCGACCCAAAACAAAGTTCTGTGTTTATGTCCCTAACTAATACATATTCAACAGGTGTGACACAACGCCTATACATATGCATTAACTGTCCCCGCTTCTTATGCAAAAGAATTTTCCGCCCCCTGTGTCTACGCAGTTCTTCTTGGGAGTGGTCGACAGGGGGTCTCAGGGATGAAGTTAGTAGTCTTCCTCGCTTTGAAGTTCTCAGCCCTTGTCCGCGCAGTCCCAGATCATACTTGGAGTTGGTCCAAACCACAGGCCTGGTTTTGACTGCTTTTCGAAGTTTCGGCCTCGGATTCCAGAGCCTTAGTGCCATCCTCCCATCCCTTAGTTGAGATAAGCAAGCACCTGCAAGGTTACACTACCCGTCTAAGACAGAAAAATAAGAAAAATACGAACTACTACTAAACACTTAAAGGTTCTATGGATACAAACAACTAGGCCCTCTTGGCAGTCCACCTTTTCTAAAGCATTAGTAAATTCTTTTACTGCATATTTTTAAAGTACGTATTTGACTCACGTTTTTGTCTTAACCTATTTCTTTTCCATTCTCCATAAGAGTTTCTCGTGTTACATGTGACGGCACACTTAGTCATTAGAATAATTATTGTGAAAAGTATAGCAAGCACTACAACCGTCATGACTAATTGCTTCACCCACTTTAATTTTGGTAACAATGACACACCAAAGAATCCCCAACCGACATCATCCTGGGTTAAGACATGTAGACTCCCAATCTGATCTTTTATATTTCTAATATCAGTCGCAACCCTCCCACTTTGGTCAACATATGCACAACTGCTGGTGTTGATCATTGCACAGACACCACCCTGAGAGGCCAGTAAGAGATCTAAAGCCATGCGGTTCTGAAGCACCACCTTGCTGAGAGAAGATATTTCAGTTTGCAATCCCTGAATAGCATCAAGAGTAAAGTTTTCAATTCTTTCCATAGAAGCTGAAATATTTACTATGGCCTTTTCCAATTCACTAACTCCAAGCCAGGGGACGAAACACCTGGCAAAGCCATGGAAAGCCGTTGGCCTCTCTACAAGGGGATTGTTCGGAATTCTTCGCTTTCTTCGCCAGTGGGTCCGTCTAATACCTGGAGGTGGATGTGAGTGGTTATATATTCTATGTTGGGGAATCACATAACCCATTGTACAGACTCCATCCCAAAATTCAGGTAACGATTTTCTAGCGCGCCCGTCCCCACATAGCCACCAAAGCCCATTAGGAATACAGTTATAGGAATAATTAAACCATAATCCTCTCATTATAGTCGGTGGGCACTCATTATTGTTGTCATTGATGGACTTTCCCCTTTCACATATAGTTCCATCAAAACCTGCTGTTACACTGAGGTTAAAAACTCCGACCTTTGGGGCAGTGTTATTGTGTCTCTTTAGGAAAATTTGGCTTTCCAGTATCTGCAACTCAAATTTGAGTTGGCTGGTATTTCTGGTCCCACAGGTGTACTTTGGTATTTTGTGACCTTTTGGGGCCCCGATACTCCAGCAAAGAGGCTCTCCGTGAGGGAGGTAGGATAAGGATTGGCCTGGGGCACTATCACCTCCTGGTTTCCAGTGGAGGCTGTCTCCGGTAGGAGAAGTGGAGACACGAAGGTCACTGTAAGGCCAGCTCCAATTTTTATATGAGATTGGTATCCCAAGGAGGGGAAGCTCCATGTTTGCCCTGGGAAGGACTGTGCACACCCAACAGTCAGAGAGGTTAAAACTATGCACTACTGATTTTATTATGCTTATATACGAGTTTTGATCCCACATTTCTACAGATCCCCACCACACAGTGATTAAAAAGGCAAATACAATCATTCTAATTAGCACCACGTTTCAATCGGAGTTTTAAGGGTCCTGGTGCCTTCTTTGTCCTGGTGTAATGTATCCAGTGGCTGTATTCTTTGGCTCTGACAGCAGTGAACGTAGTCAGGAGAATTCGATCTGGGCCTTCCCACTGCGGCTTCAGAGCTCCTTCTCTAAGAGACTTAATTTATACATAATCTCCTGTTTCAACATCACGTACAGGCCCATCCAAACCCCTAGTTCGAGTTCCCAAAACATGTTTATTAATCTTCTTCAGTTCTTTGTCCAGTTCTATCATATATGAGGTAATAATTGTTTCCCACATTTGATCTGATGAGCCTTTTTGTGTTCCATAAGGTCGTCCATATAAAATTTCAAATGGGCTTAGCCCCTCTCTTGCCCTAGGCCTGGTCCTTATTCGTAACAAGGCCAAAGGCAAGGCTTGGGGCCAAGCTAAATTTGCCTCTTGGCCCAGTTCGACAATTTGCGGTTTTATTAAATGACTCATTTTCTCCACTTGCCCACTGGACTGAGGGCGATAAGGAATGTGAAGTTGCCAATCAATCTCTAAGTGTTTACTAGTTTTTTGTACTACTTTGTACTACTTTGGAAATGAAGTGCCGACCCCTGTCAGATGAGATAGTAGCTGGCACGCCAAACCGTGCCTCTCTATCCGCCAGTTCATTCCCTTTTTCAAGGTCTGAACACACTTTTTAGTGTGCCTTAATATGTAAAATTGCCACGTCTACCAGTAATTGCACAGCTTCTAGCAATTATAAAATTTCTTCGGCATGTTTAATGTTTTTCCCCGGGACTTCAAAAGTCCTCTTTCTTTCCATATCGCTCCGTGAGCATGTCCGACTCCAAAGGCATACTTTGAGTCCGTGTAGATGTTAACGGCCTTACCTCGGGGCAATATCAAGGCACGAGTAAGGGCAATTATTTCTGCCTTTTTTTGCTGAAGTATTGGTAGTTAGTGGTCCCGACTCTATTACCTCTTGGCTGGTGGTGACGGCGTACCCCGCATACCTCCGGCCGCTCAGGATGTAACTGGTCCCATCCGTGAACCAGTTCTCTGCCTTTTCAATAGGGCTGTCTTTGACGTCCAGACGGCTTGAGTAAACTGCCTCGATGGTCTGCAGACAGTCATGTTGCACCGGTTCTCCTGTGTTTCCACTGAGGAAAGAAGCTGGATTCACAACGTTAGTGACCACTATTTCTACATCATCTTGTTCAATCATTATGGCCTGATATTTTAAGAATCTTTGAGGGGAAAGCCAGTATCCCCCTTTTGCTTCTAGGACTGCTGAGACTGTGTGTGATACCAATACAGATATGTGTTGGCCTAGTGTGAATTTGCGGGCTTCCTGGATATTTAGTACCACCGCAGCAACTGCCCGCAGGCAGCTTGGCCATCCTTTGGTAGTAGTGTCTAGTTGTTTGGAAAAATAAGCTACCGCCCGTCGGTAGGGGCCCAGGTCTTGTGCTACTATCCCTAATGCAATCCCTTGTTTTTCATGGGAATACAAGAAGAAAGCTTTTGTCACATCAGGGAGTCCCAAAGCTGGGGCCGACATTAAGGCCTTTTTAAGCTGTTTAAAGGCTTGTGAGGCTTCTCCATTCCACTGTAAATTTGTCTGGTTTGTTTTTGTCAAGGCATGTAATGGCTTTACAGCAGTCGATAATTATAAATCCATAGCCTACACCACCCAGTCATTCCCAAAAAGGTCCGCAATTCCTTGATTGTTTGCTGCTTAGGTGTTTGGCATATTTCGTCTTTACGGGTTTACCCAGCACTTATTTCGTATCCCAAATAAATCACCGTTTGTTGTACTGCCTGGGCCTTCTTCTGGGAGACCCGGTACCCCTGAAGTCCTAAAAAGTTTAACAGACTCACCGTCCATTCCACACAGATCTCTTTAATTTCTGTGGCTATGAGTATATCTTCCACGTACTGCAACGTCTTTCCTTCTCCAGGTGGCGTCCTCCAAGCTTCAAGATCTTTTGCCAGTTGATTTCCAAATATTGTTGGGCTGTTTTTAAATCCTTGAGTCAACACCGTCCAAGTGAGCTGAGACCTCCGTCCACTCTGTGGGTTTTCCCATTCGTATGCAAAAAACTTTTTGCTAGCCTCATGGAGAGGGAGGCAAAAGAAGGCATCCTTTAAATCTAAAACGGTAAACCAGGTTAAATTTGGAGACAGTGCTGTTAACAGGGTATATGGATTAGCCACCACGGGATAAAGATCTTCAGTTATTTTGTTTACAGCTCTTAAATCTTGGACTACCCGATATGACCCGTCAGGTTTTCGGACGGGCAATATGGGGGTGTTGAATTCTGATTCACATTCTTTGAGTAACCCTATATGCAGGAATTTTTCTATTGTTGGACGGATTCCTTCCCTATCTTCCTTTCTCAAAGGATATTGTTTTATTCTTAACGGTGTCTGTCCAGTTTTAAGCTTAACTTCAACGGGTGCAGCATTCTTGGCCCTCCCGGGGACATCTGTAGCCCATACCCCAGGATAAACTTGATTTAATATTGTCTCATCTATTCCCCCCTGCGCTTGTGCCATGGTTAAGGACAAGGACAAGCTCATTATTTGTATGTATTGCTGATCATTCACCTCCAGAGTTACCTTGCCCTTTTCGAATTTAATTGTTGCCCCTAATTGCTCCAGTAAGTCCCGTCCCAAAAGAGCCGCTGGAGAATTAGGCATATATAGAAACCGCTGTATACCCCATCGTTTACCCAATTTGTATTTTAAAGGTTTACAGAAGTACGCCTTTTCTGCCTGGCCAGTGGCTCCCTTAACAGTAATAAAATCATTTCCCAAAGGTATCAAATCCTGATTTAAAACCTAAAAAGTTGCTCCAGTATCCACTAAAATCTCCACCTCTTTTTGTTCGTTCCCTATCTTCATTACAACCAGTGGATCCGCTAGGGTAGAGTCCCCAGGTCCCCGTCAGTCCGCCTTTTTACGTGGGCCACCACCCTTTCTTTTTAATTTTTCCGTCCTTTTTCTTGATTCTTCTGCCTTTCCGGGCATTCATTTTTCCAGTGTCCAAATCTTTTGCATAAAGCACACTGACCCCTCGCTAATCGGGGCGGACCTCCCCCCCGCCTGACAACTACCACCTTGGTTTCTCTATTACTGAACACTTTCCACGCCTCATCCAGCAGCACCTCTAGGTTTCTGCTCTCTGTGAGACGCAGCTTTTGGAGTTTGCGTCTGATATCTCCTGTAGATTGACCCAAAACCAGAGAAACAAATTGCTGGAGTCCTACTTCTTACTCGGGATCAAGCGGTGTGCTGCGGCGCATTGCGTCTCTCAATCGGTCTAGGAACTCAGATGGTGATTCGGAGGGGCCCTGCTTAATTGCAAATAATGTTGACCAATTAACAGTCTTGGGAACAGCTCTTTCTATTCCCTTTGCAATCCACTCCCGATAGGCTTGCAATTTTTCCAAATGTGCTGACATATTAGGATCCCACCTCCGATCTTGTAAGGAAAAATAATCTTTTGCATCCTCTCCTGTACTCTTACAGTGCTCCTCGGCTAAGTCTCTAGCACCCTTCATAATCAATTGCCTTTCTGTATCGGTCATATATTTTAAGAGTAATTGTATGTCAATCCAATCAGGGCCATGCAGTTTCATTATAAACTGGAAATGTTTAGCTACGTGTATTGGATCCCTTCTGTATTCCCTGGAAACATTTTCCATAGATCCAAATCAGCAGTGGAAAAAGGCACCTTAATTATCATCGTTCCTCCGTCAGGTGCTACCGCCTCCCGGAGCGGTGCCTGTACAGCTGTTGGAGCACACTGTTTCCTAGTCCGGGAGGATATAGTGCTGTCCGGGGGGGTGGAAGCTTTATCCGAGTCCACATCTTGTGCCTGCGACCGAGGAGGAGGCTTAAACAAATCACTTAAATCCTGCTCCGATACCTGTTGGACCTTATCAACTTTAGTACATCTCTGCCCGATACTACACGCCGAACAACACCGCTTCAGTTTGCCCTTAAGTTCCCTGTTATTTTCCCACTCGAGAGCAAGCACCATGGGGTCCTGTGGCGGTACAATCCCACAGTCCCTCAGCCACTCCGGATGGTTTCGGAGGGTAAAGAACATATCTGCGTATGCAACCTCGTCCCACTTTCCCTCCCTCCTTAGGAAAAGCATTAACCCTAGCATAGTATTATAGTCCAGAGTTTCATTAAATGGCCACTTTGCCCCATCCTCCAATCTATAAAGGGGCCACCATTTGTTACAATACTTTATAAGATTTTTCTTAGTTTCTGTCCCCTGGCCCCCAGTAATATATCTCTCCAGTGCGCCAGTATGCACCCCAAAGGACTTCTCTTAAGGATTTCTCTGTGAGTGTTACCGATGTTAAACTCCTCCCACAAGCCTCAATTCCCCGGGATTAGATTTTCCGCGGATTAGCAGCAATTTTCAGAGACCGATACTAACTGCTAGAGCACTCCGGCCCCCTACTTTTAAATAAGCACCACCTTAAAAGACCACCTTAAAAACTCGTTCTCTATTTTAAAGCAATCACTTCGTTCGCTTCGTCCGTCTCCGGCCGGTCTCCTCGCGGAGAACGCGGAACCGCGAATCAGGACTCCGCACTCGCCCCGCAGGTGCGCTGCGTCTCACTCACGCAGACACTCACCCGGTCACACAGGGCCCGTCACACCACAGAGGAACAGCAATCAGACTCCAATGCAACACAAATCGCTAACCCGTTAGCCACACTATGGATGTTACAGATGTTACAGCAGCTGCAGATTATTTACAGAGGCACGCTTAGCCTTCTCCCGCTTCTTACACAGTCATTAGCAGGTACTTCCTGGCTCCCGTTACCGGGATACAGCGGTAACCTCAGACTCACTCGGCCGCGCTATCGGTCAGCGAGTCTTTTGCCGGCCCAACCACCACAAGGAGGGTACCCCCAACACCAGGGGACTACGCCGCACGCCAGACATCTCTGCGCGATTTACCAGCAGCCCCAGACCATGCACGACTTACAGGTCCTACCCTTAAACATACCTCACGAGTCCGCGTTCGTAGTTGGTCCTTGTCTGCTCCCGCAGTGAGCGGCTGGCAGCGGAGCTCCTCCGAAGAAAGGGCTCGGGGCGCACGCCTAGGATGTCATCTCACCAGTCGATCCTGCAGCCGAGCAGAGCGGGTCCCATCTGGGGTGCCAAAATTGACGCGAGGGTCAACGACTTTACAACATTGGAGGGTTATAAAGGAGGTGTGTTTATTCAGCGCCGGACGCACATGGGATCCTTCCCAAAGATGTGCGTGCCGACCCAAAACAAAGTTCTGTGTTTATGTCAATAATTAATACATAATCAACAGGTGTGACACAATGCCTATATGCATTAATTTTCCCTCTTCTTATGCAAATGTATTTCCGGCCCCCCTGAGTCAGGGATGAAGTTAGTAGTCTTCCTCGCTGTGAAATTTTCACCCCCTGTGTCCGGGGCAGGCCCAGATCATCCTTGGAGTTAGTGCAAAACACAGGCCTGGTTTTGACTTATTTTCGAGAACCTTAGTGCCATCCTCCCATCCCTTAGTTGAGATAAAAAAAACCTGCACGGTTACACTGCCCGTCTGAGACAGAAAAATAAGAAAAATACGAAGTAAAACTGAATACTTAAAGCTTCTATGGATACAAAAAACTAGGCCCTCTTGTCAAGGAGGATACCACTGGGACACCATGGGGACACCATGGGACCATGAGGACACCGTTCGGACACCACTGGGACATCATGGTGACAACTTGGGGACAGCATAGGGACACCACGCGGACATCATGGGGACACCATGGTGCAATGAGGACACAGTTTGGACACCATGGGGACACCTTGGGAACAGCACGGGAATAGCATGACGACATTATGTGTACACCATGGGGACATGAGGACACAATTGGGACACCATGGGGAAACCATGGGGACATAATGGTTACAACATGAAGGACAAAGGTGTCCCCATGGTGTCGAAACGGTGTCCTCATGTCCCTATGGTGTACACAAAGGATGTCCGCATGGTGTTCCCATGCTGTCCCCAAGGTGTCCTCATGGTGTCCCAGTGGTGTCCCATCGGTGTCTTCATGTCTCCATGGTGTACCCATGATGTCCCCATGCTGTTCCCAAGGTGTCCCCAGGGTGTAAAAACAGTGTCCTCATGGCCACATGGTGTACCCATGATGCCCGCATGGTGTCCCAGTGGTGTCCTCATGTCCTCATGGTGTACCCATGATGTCCCCATGATGTCCCCATGCTGTCCCGAAGGTGTCCCCATGGTGTCCTCATGTCCCCATGGTGTACCCATGATGTCCCCATGGGGTCCCCATGGTGTCCCAGTGGTGTCCTCATGTCCCCATGGTCTACCCATGATGTCCCCATGCTGTCCCTAAGGTGTCCCCACAGTGTCCCCACTGTGTCCTCATGGCCACATGGTGTACCCATGATGGCCCCATGGTGTCCCCATGATGTCCCAGTGCTGTCCTCCTGTCCCTATGGTGTACCCATGATGTCCGCATGGTGTCCCCATGCTGTCCCCAAGGTGTCCCCATGGTGTCCCAGTGGTGTTCTCATGTCCCCAAGGTGTACCCATGATGTCCCCATAGTGTCCCCATGGTGTCCCAGTGGTGTCCTCATGTCCGCATGGTGTACCCATGATGTCCGCATGGTGTCCCCATGATGTCCCCATGTTGTCCCCAAGGTGTCACAGTGGTGTCCCAACGGTGTCCTCATGTCCCCATGGTGTACCCATGATGTCCCCATGCTGTCCCCAAGGTGTCCCAGTGGTGTCCCAACGGTGTCCTTATGTCCTCATAGTGTACCCATTTTGTCTGCATGGTGTCCCCATGCTGTTCCCAAGGTGTCACAGTGGTGTCCCAACGGTGTCCTCATGGCCCCATGGTGTACCCATGATGTCCGCATGGTGTCCCCATGCTGTCCCCAAGGTGTCCCCATAGTGTCCCAACGGTGTCCTCATCTCCACATGGTGTCCCCATGATGACCCCATGGTGTTCCAGTGGTTTCCTCATGTGCCCATGGCGTACCCATGGTGTCCCCAGGGTGTCCCCAGGGTGTCCCAGTGGTGTCCTCATGTCCCCATGGTGTCCCCATGATGTCCCCATGCTGTCCCCAAGGTGTCCCAGTGGTGTCCCAACGGTGTCCTCATGTCCCCATAGTGTACCCATGATGTCCTCATGCTGTCCCCATGCTGTCCCCATGGTGTCCCCATGGTGTCCCAGTGCTGTCCTCATGTCCCTATGGTGTATTCATGATGTCCCCATGCTGTCCCCAAGGTGTCCCCACAGTGTCCCAACTGTGTCCTAATGGCCACATGGTGTACCCATGATGTCCCCATGGTGTCCCCATGGTATCCCAGTGGTGTCCTCAAGTCCCCATGGTGTACCCATGATGTCCGCATAGTGTCCCCATGGTATCCCAGTGGTGTCCCCATGCTGTCCCCAAGGTGTCCCCATGGTTTCCCAACTGTGTCCTCATGGCCCCATGGTGTCCCCATGATGTCCCCAGGGTGTCCCCATGGTATCCCAGTGGTGTCCTGAAGTCCCCATGGTGTATCCATGATGTTCGCATGGTGTACCCATGATATCAGCATGGTGTCCCCATGGTGTCCCCAAGGTGTCCCCATGGTGTCCCAGCTGTGTCCTCATGGCCCCATGGTGTAACCATGATGTCCCCAGGGTGTCCCCATGGTATCCCAGTGGGGTCCTCATGTCTCCATGGTGTCCCGATGATGTCCCCATGCTGTCCCCATGCTGTCCCCATGGTGTCCCAATGGTGTTCTCATGTCCCCATGGTGTCCCCATGCTGTCCCCAAGGTTTCCCCATGGTGTGCCAACTGTGTCCTCATGGCCCCATAGTGTACCCATGATGTCCCCATGATATCCCCATGCTGTCCCCAAGGTGTCCCAGTGGTGTCCCAACGGTGTCCTCATGGCCCCATGGTGTACCAATGATGTCCCCATGGTGTCCCCTTGCTGTCCCTATGGTGTCCCCATGGTGTCCCAACGGTGTTCTCATGTCCCCATGGTGTCCCCATGCTGTCCCCAAGGTGTCTTCATGGTGTCCCAACTGTGTCCTCATGGCCACATGGAGTACCCATGATGTCCCCATGCTGTCCCTATGACGTCCCCATGCTGTCCCCATGATGTCCCCATGTTGTTCCCAAGGTGTCCCAGTGGTGTCCCAACGGTGTCCTCATGTCTCCATGGTGTACCCATGATGTCCCCATAATGTCCCCATGCTGTCCCCAAGGTGTCCCGATGGTGTCCCAACGGTGTCCTCATGTCTCCATGGTGTACCCATGATGTCCGCATGGTGTCCCCATGATGTCCCCATGGTGTTCCAGTGGTGTCCTCATGTGCCCATGGTGTGCCCATTGTGTACCCATGATGTCCGCATGGTGTCCCCATGATGTCCCCAAGGTGTCCCCATGGTGTCCCAACGGTGTCCTCATGTCCCCATGATGTCCGCATGGTGTCCCCATGATGTCCCCATGGTGTCCCCATGGTGTCCCAGTGGTGTCCTCATGTCCCCATGGTGTACCCATGATGTCCCCATGGTGTCCCCATGCTGTCCCCAACGTTTCCCCATGGTGTCCCAACGGTGTCCTCATGTCCCCATGGTGTCCCCATGATGTCTCCATGATGTCTCCATCCTGTCCCCAAGGTGTCCCCATGGTGTCCCAGTGGCGTTCTCATGTCCCCATGGTGTACTCATGATGTCCCCAAGGTGTCTCCATGGTGTCCCCATGGTGTAAGATGGTGTACCAGTGGTGTCCTCATGTCCCCATGGTGTACCCATGATGTCCCCATGCTGTCCCCAAGGTGTCCCAACAGTGTCCCAACTGTGTCCTCATGGCCACATGGTGTACCAATGATGTCCCCATGGTGTCCCCATGCTGTCCCCAAGGTGTCCCCATGGTGTCCCAACGGTATACTCATGGCCCCATGGTGTACCCATGATGTCCCCATGCTGTCCCCAAGGTGTCCCAGTGGAGTCCTCATGTCCCCATGGTCTACCCCTGATGTCCCCATGCTGTCCCCAAGGTGTCCCCTCAGTGTCCCAACTGTGTCCTCATGGCCACATGGTGTACCCATGATGTCCCGAAGGTGTCCCAGTGATGTCCTCATGTCCCCATGGTGTACCCATGATGTCTGCGTGGTGTCCCCATGGTGTCCCAACTGTGCCCTCATGGCCCTATGGTGTATCCATGATGTTCGCATGGTGTCCCCATGATGTCCCCATAGTGTCCGATGGTGTACCAGTTGTGTCCTCATGTCCCCATGGTGTATCCATGATGTCCCCATGATGTCCCTATGCTGTCCCCAAGGTATCCGCATGGTGTCCGAATTGTGTCTTCATGGCCCCATGGTGTACCCATGATGTCCGCATGGTGTCCCCAAGGTGTCCCCATGGTGTTCCCATGGTGTCCCAACGGTGTCCTCATGGCCCCATGGTGTACCCATGATGTCCCCATGCTGTCCCCAAGGTGTCCCCATGTTGTCCCAACGGTGTCCTCATGTCCCCATGATGTACCCATGATGTCATCATGGTGTCCCCATGCTGTCCCCATGGTGTCCCAGTGGTGTCCTCATGGCCCCATGGTCTACCCATGATGTCCCCATGCTGTCCTCATGCTGTCCCCAAGGTGTCCCCACAGTGTCCCAACTGTGTCCTCATGGCCACATTGTGTACCCATGATGTCCCCATGCTGTCCCCAAGGTGTCCCCATGGTGTCTCAATGGTGTCCTCATGGTGTCCCAGTGGTGTTCTCATGTCCCCATGGTGTACCCATGATGTCCTCATGGTGTCCCCATGGTGTCCCAGTGGTTTCCCAACGATGTCCTCATGTCCCCATGTTGTACCCATGATGTCATCATGATGTCCCCATGCTGTCCCCAAGGTGTCACCATGGTGTCCCAACGGTGTCCTTATCTCCACATGGTGTACCCATGATGTCCCCATGCTGTCCCCATGGTGTCCCCATGGTGTCCCAACGGTGTCCTCGTGGCCCCATGGTGTACCCATGATGTCATCATGTTGTCCCCTAAATGTCCCCATGGTGTCCCAGTGCTGTTCTCGTGTACCCATGATGTCCCCATGGTGTCCCCATGGTGTCCCAGTGTTGTCCTCATGTCCCCATGGTGTACCCCTGATGTCCCCATGCTGTCCCCAAGGTGTCCCCACAGTTTCCCAACTGCGTCCTCATGGCCACATGGTGTACCCATGATGTCCCCATTGTGTCCCCATGATGTCCCAGTGGTGTCCTCATGTCCCCATGGTGTACCCATGATGTCCGCATGGTGTCCCCATGCTTTCCCCCAGGGGTCCCCATGGTGTCCCAGTGCTGTTCTAATGTCCCCATGGTGTCCCCATGGTGCCCCAGTGGTGTCCTCATGGCCCCATGGTGTACCCATGATGTCCCCATGCTCTCCCCAAGGTGTCCCTATGGTGTACCAACTGTGTCCTCATGGCCCCATGGTGTACCCATGATGTCCCCATTTTGTCATTATGCTGTCCCCAAAGTGTCCCCATGGTGTCCCAACGGTGTCCTCATGGACCCATGATGTACCCATGATGTCATCATGGTGTCCCGATGCTGTCACCAAGGTGTCCCCATGGTGTCCCAGTGGGGTTCTCATGTCCCCATTTTGTACCCATGATGTCCCCATGGTGTCCCCATGGTGTCCCAGTGGTGTCCTCATGTCCCCATGGTGTACCCATGATGTCGGCATGATGTCCCCATGCTGTCCTCAAGGTGTCCCCATGGTGTCCCAGTGGTGTTCTCATGGCCCCATGGCGTACCCATGATGTCCGCATTGTGTCCCCAGGCTGTCCCCAAGGTTTCCTCATGTCCCCATGGTCTACCCATGATGTCCCCATGCTCTCCCCAAGCTGTCCCCACAGTGTCCCAACTGTGTCCTCATGGCCACATGGTGTACCCATGATGTCCGCATGGTGTCCCCATGATGTCCCCATGGTGTCCCCATGATGTCCCAGTGGTGTCCTCATGTCCCCATGGTGTACCCATGATGTCGTCATTATTTCCCCATGCTGTTCCCAGGGTGTCCCCATGGTGTCCCAGTGGTGTCTTCATGTCCCCATGGTGTACCCATGATGTCCGCATAGTGTGCCCATGCTGTCCCGAAGGTGTCCCCATGGTGTCTCAGTGGTGTCCCAATGGTGTCTTCATGGCCCAAAGGTGTACACATGATGTCCCCATGCTGTCCCCAAGGTGTCATTATGGTGTACCAACTGTGTCCTCATGGCCCCATGGTGTACCCATGATGTCCCCATGGTGTCCCCATGGTGTCCCCATGGTGTCCCACAGGTGTCCTCATGTCCCCATGGTGTACCCATGATGTCCCCATGCCGTCCTCAAGGTGTCCCCATCGTGTCCCAACGGTGTCCTCTTGTCCCCATGGTGTACCCATGATGTCATCATGGTGTCCCCATGCTGTCCCCATGGTGTCCCAGTGGTGTCCTCATGTCCCCATGGTGTACCCATGATGTCCCCATGCTGTCCCCAAGGTGTCCCCACAGTGTCCCAACTGTGTCCTCATGGTCACATGGTGTACCCATGATGTCCCCATGGTGTCACCATGGCATCCCAGTGGTGTCCTCATGTCCCCATGGTGTATCATGATGTCCGCATGATGTCCCCATGGTGTCCCAGTGGTGTCCTCATGTCCCCATGGTGTTCCCATGATGTCCCCATGGTGTCCCCAAGGTGTCGCAGTGGTGTCCTCATGTCCCCATGGTGTACCCATGATGTCCGGATGGTGTCCCCATGCTGTCCCCAAGGTGTCTTCATGTCCCCATGGTGTACTCATGATGTCCGCATGGTGTCCCCATGGTGTCGCCGTAATCTCCTCATGTCCCCATGGTGTACCCATGATGTCCCCATGGTGTCCCCATGGTGTCCCAGTGGTGTCCTCATTTCCCCATGCTGTACCCATGATGTCCCCATGATGTACCAGTGGTGTCCCAACGGTGTCCTGATGTCCCCATGGTGTACCCATGATGTCCCCATGATGTCCCCATGCTGTCCCCAAGGTGTACCCATGGTGTCCCAACGGTGTCCTCATGTCCCCATGGTGTCCCCATGATGTCCGCATGGTGTCTCCATTATTTCCCCATGTTGTCCCCATGGTGTCTCAGTGGTGTCCCAACAGTGTCTTCATGGCCCAAAGGTGTACCCATGGTGTCCCCATGCTGTCCCCAAGGTGTCTCCATGGTGTCCCAACGGTGTCCTCATGTCCCCATATTGTACCCATGATGTCCCCGTGATGTCCCCAAGGTGTCCCCATGGTGTCACAACGATGTCCTCATGGCCCCATGGCGTACCCATGATGTCCGCATGGTGTCCCCATTCTGTCCCCAAGGTGTCCCCATGGTGTCCCCATGGTGTCCCAACAGTGTTTTCATGTCTCCATGGTGTACCCATGATGTCCCCCTGCTGTCCCCAAGGTGTCCCCATGGTGTCCCAACGGTGTCCTCATGTCCCCATGGTGTACCCATGATGTCCCAATGGTGTCCCCATGGTGTCCCAGTAGTGTTCTCATGTCCCTATGGTGTACACATGATGTCCGCATGGTGTCCCCATGCTGTCCCCAAGGTGTCCCCATGGTGTCCCAGTGGTGTCCCATCGGTGTCCTCATGTCCCCATGGTGTACCCATGATGTCCCCATGGTGTCCCCAAGGTGTCACAGTGGTGTCCTCATGTCCCCATGGTGTACACATGATGTCCACATGGTGTCCCCATGCTGTCCCCAAGGTGTCTTCATGTCCTCATGGTGTACCCATGATGTCCGCATGGTGTCCCCATGGTGTCGCCGTAATCTCCTAATGTCCCCATGGTGTACCCATGATGTCCCCATGATGTCCCCATGCTGTCCCCAAGGTGTCCCCATGGTGTCCCAACGGTGTCCTCATCTCCACATGGTGTACCCTGACGTCCCCATGATGTCCCCATACTGTCCCCAAAGTGTACCTAAGGTGTCCCAACGGTGTCCTCATGTCCCCATGGTGTACCCATGATGTCCCAATGGTGTCCCCATGGTGTCCCAGTGGTGTTCTCATGTCCCTATGGTGTACCCATGATGTCCCCATGATGTCCCCATACTGTCCCCAAGGTGTCCACATGGTGTCCCAATGGTGTCCTCATGGCCCCATGGTGTACCCATGATGTCCCCATGGTGTCCCCAAGTTGTCCCAGTGGTGTCCTCATTTCCCCATGGTGTATCCATGATGTCTCCATGGTGTCCCCATGGTGTCGCAGTGGTGTCCTCATGTCCCCATAGTGTTCCCATGATGTCCACATGGTGTCCCCCTGCTGTCCCCAACGTGTCTCCATGGTGTCCCATCGGTGTCCTCATGTCCCCATGGCGTATCCATGATGTCCCCTCTGCGTCCCCATGGTATCGCAGTGGTGTCCTCATGTCCCCATGGTATTCCCAGGATGTCCGCATGGTGTCCCAATGGTGTCGCTGTGGTGTCCCAGTGGTGTCCCAACGGTGTCCTCATGGCCCCATGGTGTCCCCATGGTGTCCCAGTGGTGTCCCCAAGGTGTCCCCATGGTGTGCAAGTTGTGTCCCACAGGTGCCCTCATGTCCCCATGGTGTACCCATGATGTCTGCATGGTGTCCCCATCATGTCCCCATGGTGTCCCCATGGTGTCTCAGTGGTGTCCCAACAGTGTCTTCATGGTCCAAAGGTGTACCCATTGTGTCCCCATGCTGTCCCCAAGGTGTCCCCATGCTTTCCCCAAGGTGTCCCCATGGTGTCCCAACAGTGTCCTCATGTCCCCATGGTGTCCTCATGGCCCCATGCTGTCTCCATGCTGTCCCCAAGGCGTCCCCATGGTGTCCCAACGGTGTCCTCATGTCCCCATGCTGTACCCATGATGTCCCCATGGTGTCCTCATGGTGTACCCATGATGTCCCCATGGTGTCCCCATGGTGTCCCAGTTGTGTCATCATGTCCCCATGGTGTTCCCATGATGTCCGCATGGTGTTCCCATGCTGTCCCCAAGGTGTCCCCATGGTGTCCCAGTGGTGTCCCATCGGTGTCCTCATGTCCCCATGGTGTATCCATGATGTCCCCATGGTGTCCCCATGGTATCCCCATGCTGTCGCAGTGGTGTCCTCATGTCCCCATGGTGTACCCATGATGTTCCCATGATGTCCCCATGCTGTCCCCAAGGTGTCCCCATGGTGTCCCAACAGTGTCCTCATGTCCCCATGGTGTACCCATGATGTCCTCATGATGACGCCATGCTGTCCCCAAGGTGTCCACATGGTGTCCCAACTGTGTCCTCATGGCCCCATGGTGTACCCATG
>JAHSPV010073467.1:0-10786 GCA_033628465.1 Calidris alpina | reverse complement strand
CGGCTGCAGGAGCGGGCGAGGCGGTAAGGCTGCGGCGGCGGCCCGGGCTGGGGGAAAAGGGGGTTAATCACCCCGGAAAAAAAAAAAAAAAAAAAAAAAAAAGCCCTACCCGCGGGAAGAGCTCGCCCCGGGCTGAGTCGGGACCCCCGGTGCCGGTCGAGGTCCCCGGGGCTGAGCGCTGACCACTCGGTCGACGGGCGCAGCGAGGCCGGGGGAGCCCGGAGCCCCGGCACGGTACGCTCGGCTCGCCCTGCCCAGAGCCACCGGCTCGGTCCGACCGGCGCGAGGGCACTCGGGCAGGGAACCGGGGCAGCGGGAATCGGGCTGTCGGCCACCTTCTCCCGCCGGCCTCGGGTCCCGGCTGGGGGAAAAGGAGAGGGGCGGCGGCAGCAGCGCCCGGTGTGTAAACCTCCGATGGGCCCCACGATGTCCCCTTCCCCGGAGCCAGCCCGCGGCCGCCGCCTGCGAGACGGCCCGGGGCAGGGCGGCCTGGACGGGGCGGGCTGCGGAGCTGCAACCGGCCGCGGCTCTCGGCGCTGGGTGCAGGCTGGTGACACCCGGCCCAGCATCGGTGAAGGCTGCCGAGCATCCCGGGAGCCATGGCCCACCTCAAGGAGCGTCCACCCGAAGCGGGTACTCCTCCCCCGCCCCCGACAGCAGCCGGTTCCCGGGCAAGCCCCGGGCCCCCGCACACCAGCAGCCGGCGAGCTCCAGAACACGTAACGCGCCCTACCTGGGCCCTCCGCCACCGCCCTGGGCCGCCCCGGTTTCCCCTTGGCCCAGGCCAGGCGGCAGGCAGGGCCCCGGTGCCGCTGCCCGGCCCGGTGCGGGCCGTCGGGGCCCCGCAGCCCCGGTGACGGGCCGCCGGCAGCACCATCTGCTGGTGAGGGGCCTGGCGCGGCGGGGGAGCCGGCACCCACCTGCGGACACCCCCCGCACCGGGGTCGGGAGGTGCAGGCGTTGCGGGGAGCGGCGGGACTGCGGGATCGGGGCACAAATGCCCCCCGGAGCCGAGCCGCACGGAAGAACGGGCCGGACGGCGGGGACCGACCCCCCCGTCGCGGTCGGATAGGAGCTGCAGGGCAACGGTCCGGGGCAGCTCGGGCCTCTTCCCGGTGTCCCGGCAGGGGTCCCCGCAGTGGGAACCCCCTCCCGCTTCTCCCGGTGCCCGTGCGGGGCCACCCGCACTTCTCGCCCCCGCAGCCGGGGCCCGGGAGGCGGAGGGAACGGACCCGGCGTCTCCCAGGACGGGATGTCCCGGAGCCCGGTGCGCTCGGCGCAGCCCCGCACTGCGGTCTGGGTCCTGGGGAAGTCCACAGGCAGCTCCGTCTCCCGTGGAAATCTCCCCTCGACTCTCCGCCCCACGGAACGCTTACCAGCCCCGTCGCCGTCCCCCCGCAGCCAGGCCCGGGGTACCGAGCTTGCGGGGGCACGGAGTCACCGTCCAACGAACGGTAACGGGGGAAGGAAGGATGAATCGTACCTCGGGCTCTGCCGGGGGCGAGCGGGGAGTGCACAAACCGGGATTTGCGATGAAATCCCGCTAAGACGGCGAGGGGAGCGCGGGGCTCAAAACGCAGCCGGGAAGGGGCTGCCGCGGCTGAGAAAAAGCAGCCGAGGGGGTGCCCGGGGCAGCGGGGCTTGGAGCGGGAGAAGAAGTAAGAGGATCCGGGGGGGAAAAAAGCTGTGCAATTTCAGCTGAGCAAAGCCCTGGCATCCCGGGACAGGAAGAAGGCAATTTAAGCCTGGAAATTTGCGTTCGGCTGCAAAAAGCTTCAGCCGCAGTTTGGAACCGCGCTGGAAACCCAGCCGGGACCCGAAGCCCCCGCATCAGAATCTGCTCGGGGTTTGGGTCACCCAAAAGAGGGATGCGAGTTTCTCACCGTTCCCTTTATTTTACAGTTATTATTATTATTTTAAGTGCATTATCAGGAGACGTCAGTCAGGCTTCAGGGGCGTTTGTTGCTCAGATCAGCGCTGCGGGTGCAGGCCGACATTCCGTGCCGGGCTTTCTGGTGAGGACGGGTCGATTTTAAAAGGAAACTCCAGTGCGATATGTGGTAAAGGGCAAGAAAGAAAACAAATCATCCCGTTCAACCTCCTTTATCTTTTTTTTTTTTTTTTTTTTTTTTTTTTTTTTTTTTTCCCTTACAAACAAGCTCCTTCGGAAGATAGATGTGTTTATTCTGAAACGTTCCTCGCAATTAGTCTCTGCTTTCGAATGCAAACTCCGGATGCAGCGAGGTCACTGATCTGGGGAGATATCACCGACCACACGAGGTAGAAGGGAAAGGAGCAAAAAAGTCTCCCAGCTGCCAGGGTCAGCTCCCAGATTCGGGGAAGACGGCACTGAAGGAAATATTCCCTTACCTGTCTCAGCTTCCCAGAGCCTGCCCCGAACCGGGGGCGTCGGAAAAGCAACTTGCAGCCCCCTTTGCCCCCGGCTGCGGCCGCGGCAAATCGAGTCTAAAAAGAACCCGCTTTGGGGGGAATTTTTTTTTTGGTATATTTGTTTATTTTTTAAAATAAAGTGTAGGTTCGCTCCATAAGCCCTTTAAACGCTAAAAAGCTCTAGTTACCTGCGGGGCTGGGGCGGCAGCGGAGGTGCGGGGAGCCCCGGGGAACCGGCGCTGCCGCCCGGCGCGGTCGGGGCGGCCCGGGAACCTGCAAGGGGGGAGCCACGGCGCCCCCCCGTCCAGCGAGGCGTCCCAGATAGGAGAATCTCAATTGACACCAGCTGCGACCTCGGCTCCCCGTCCGCAGGGGCGGCGAAGTGCCGGTCCTTTCTTATATTACGATAATTACTTTAGAAAGCCTGACTCACATAAAAAGTATCTATAAAGATTTACTCGCGGTTTTCTCGATTTGGAAATACGTTTCTCCATTTTCCATCTACTCTAAACTTGCTGGTTTTAATCTCCAAAACAGTCATTGGGAAAGAGAACTGGGGGAGGAGAAGCGTTTCTATAAAGAGTTTAACCAAAGCACATTAAATATTTTCCCAACATCACCAAATAAACAACAATCCTCCAGCTCCCTATAAACTATTTAAAGCATGTCATATCATCTCTTCAGCTCTTGCCAATGTACTTTCCTTTTAATTTATAAGCCGATTAGAGCAGGGGCCTGTCTTGCGTGTATTTGCAAAATGTCTGGCACCCTTTCAGTCACTCGCAGTTCACAAACACTTAAATCGGCGTTTAACTTCGTTATTATAGGTACTAACTTCGATTTTTCCTCACTTTTGTAGACCTACTGCCTGTGAAAGTGCTTGTTGTAAATGATCTGAGCAGTTGTTGAAGGGTTTAAGCAGAGGAAACCTCTTTGGATGGCAGAGCTGATGCAAAAAAAAAAAAAAAAAAAGAAGAAGAAAAAGCACAAGGGAAATTGAAACTGAGATCTCAGGCTGTATAAATCGGCCCAAAAGAAAATGGGGAAAACCTCCTTGGGAGGAACATTTTTAGTTCGCTAGAAAATAAACTTCTGCTCATAAATGATGAAAGTTATTATCATCAGAGGATGTGCTGTACCAAACAAACCTCCATTAGGCTGGGAAGGATAAAACAGGCTAGACAGCCTTTTTTTTAAAAAAAAAATCATCATGTCTTTGATTCCCAAGATATCAACCGTGTCTGTTTCTGTAAGTGCTGTCAAGTAAACCTGAGTTATGGATGCTCTGAAAGAACCCAGCAAGGAGAAAATTCAGCAAGCGAAAATTGAGACCGCTATCCATAGATACTTTACCAAAATATACTTTTTCAGACTCTTAAATTCCTGCCCTGTACCTTGGCATGACAATTTCTGAGAAGAGCAAGACCCGGGAATGTGGTAAAGCTGTGGTCGTCAGAGCCAGCAATCGCACGGCAGATTCTTTTCATTGAGGTTTTGCTCTTTCTGCGCTGCCGTGTCCATCACTTTCACCACAAGAGCCTTAACGTCTGGAATGTGACCTCCTAAAACTGCCACCGCCTCAGTTCAGCCTGAACTCCAACTGTTGACACCATTTTCTAGCACATTTTGGTATCACGTCTGACCTGACGGGGCAGGCGGAGGATGACTGCTTGATTTAGTACAGTGTCCCAGCAGCGCTCTCTGATGTAGGGGACCCGGGAAGTCCTGCAGCAAGAACATACGTCTGTCTGGGCTGGGAGGACTGGCTGGGGAGCTCAGCCCCAGCGGGAGGAAAGCAAACCCACCGGGATGCTTCCTCCCTCCACGTGTTCAAAAAAGCCAGGCATTGATCAAACCCAACTGCCCGGGCAGGAACAGCACACTTGGCCATGCTGCCTCTGCATTTCTGCCAGCATGAAAGGAACACAAAGTGGTCTCTCCAGATCTGGCCATAGGAAAGTAGAGGACAGTGGTGCCAGGCTTTCCTTTGAGAGTCAGTCTGGACTCACTAGCTGCCTAATTAAGAAACCTATAAAACTAAGGGACAGGGACAAAAAGAAGGCACCATCCCATAAAGGTTTTGAGTCGAGGCTCTCCCTGGCTGGGTCCCCATGAGAAGACACATGAGAAACGGGGGGGATGAAGCTGAGTTTTAGGCAGCGGCAGATCAATGGTCTTTTTTGTTGTTTTTGTAATCTGTGAACAGTTAGCTAGAATGTACTCCGCTAGAATAAACTGAATTTATTCTTTTCCTTAATCTGTATCATTTGATGCGTGGTCTCAAAAATACTCTGACAAACCCAGGGTACCCCAGTCCTGCAGATTTGTCTGTGGAGAGAACGAGTGGGCTCCCCAGGTGTCCACCTCCCAGCAGGTGTTTTGAGCTTCTTAAAAAAACTGAGATGCACGATTTCCTTCAGGCTGTGAGAATGGCTCTGGAGGCTGGTCAAACCATGTGCTGTCCCAGCAGACAGAAATCTCCTTTGCCAAGTGTCTCTTCAGCAAGCAGAGAGACCTCCAAACAATAACTGAGTGTGAATAACACACTCTTTGACAAAAAATACTCTTCAGATCCATGAACTTCCCAGTACTCATCAATGGCTGGGTCTGATTTAGCTTTTGTCTTTTGTATTTTGAGTAGAGCCAAATGTGGCAGCAATTTGTCACAGTCAAAAAGATACAGAGGACAAACACAACAGCGAGACCTGGAGCTCTGCAGCACTCCAAAGACCACAACAGCCTCAGAAACATTTTTTGTCAAACCGAGCCCAACCCTGATGAGCAGAGAATCGTGTAGAATTATCCTCGTTTCACACCATCCTGGAAAAAAAACAGAAAGAGAAGTGAACAGGCCAATTTTACAAGCCTGAGAATGAATGCGAGCAAGCATTTGTCCCACCATCTGCGAAGAGATGATAGAGGTGAAGGAAGAGGGAATTCACGGGGGATGGTAAAAGTTCACAGAGACCTTCTATTTTTCTGGAGAGATGCTTCACATTCCAGCAGCAAAAATGAAGGAAGCGGACATGAGGAGTAGATCAGAGAGGGGAAATAGGAAGATGGATGAAGTGCAAGGCTGGAGGAGCAAACGAGTCAATTATGAATAAGAGGAAGGGGCTGTGCACAGAGACCAACGAGGAGATGGAGCTCAGGGGAAGAAACAGCAGCCAAAATACTCGCAAGTCAGAGACGCTGCTGGGATGAGGGAGGCAGAATAAAATCATAATCTTTCAGGTAAAGACAGAATTGTAAACCCCTGTCCTCTGTATCTATTTGATTATGGCACCTCTGTCACCAGCTCTATCAGGACAACTGTGCGTGGCCCTGCTACAGACAAATCAGCTCTGTCAAAGCTGCAAGCTGTTGGTTTGCACAGAGAAACCAGCAGCAAACTATGAAACTCATGGCTGGAGAGCGAGGGGAGGAACCGCTGAGAACTACAGGTCCTGCCTGAGCCCCAGGCAAGTAGATGAAGGAGAAACGAAGTGAAATGTCAGTGGTGTAGAAGCGGTGGATGCTCAGAATGAACCCAGAGGAGAAACCAGAAGTGAGCACCACCAAAGGAGGGTGAAAGGCCAGCAGAACCTCACTGAGCTGAGATAATGGAGGAAAGAGGAGATGGGGTGGCGCTGGATAGACCTCAAAGCAACACTCTGCTTCCACTGTCTGGCAAAAGCTCCCAAATAAACCCAGAAAAAGCAAACGTCTTTTTGCACAAAGTCCAGTAACAGCAGTTAAGTTCCTGATCTGTTCCTCTTTGAGGTGGTGGTAGAGTGATGAAGGTCTGCAAGCATCACCTATAAGGTTAAAAGCAGAGAATCTGGGAATCTCTTTGGGATTCTCTAATCACGCAAGGACACTGTCTGCCTGCAGCTTCACACCGATCTGACATAAACCCCATCCCTCCTCCCGACAGTGAACAACCAAAGAGCTCCTTCCCCAAATCCCTCCTCCCGACAGTGAACAACCAAAGAGCTCCTTCCCCTGTCTTGGGAGCAACAGGGCCGGAGAAAAGGATTCTTGATGATAAAGAGCCGTGAGAGAAGCTTCAACCCAGCCTCACCTTAGCGCTGCTTCGGGGGCTACAGAAGGGAGGGGGAGGGCGCAGGGTCCCCAGCCCAGGCACAACAGCTCATCCCCCAGAAACAACCGGGGGAAAGAGCGTATATTCACAGCGCAAACATCCCCTTTGTCTTCCCTACCAGGATCTGGGTGTTGCCTCGTTTCTTCTCCCTCCACAGATTCCCTTCTGTTAGCTCTTTAGTAACAGCAACATGGAGAAAGCTAAAAATAAAAAGCTGTATAAGCAACGTAACAGGCATGCAATTGCATGTCTATTTTCTTTGAAAAAAATGATGCTTTATTTCCTGTACAATGGAAACTACAGTTTGATGTTACAGCTATTGGGTTTTGACTGAATGCAGAAATTTGACTTAAACAATGACAATTCCCCCTGTATTTACTATTACCATATGTCACTGATTATATATTTAAGTTGCAGAAATGAATTAAATTTCATGGCTTCCTCAAGTTAGATTCTCTTGGAGTAGACTGTCTCTTGTTATTAACCAAAATCCTCGGAAAACGGTTTAAATCAAAACAGCAGACTTTTGGTATCATTTCAGGAGAAAACTGATTATCACAAACCAAGCGCTTAACACGTCATCATCCAGAAGGCTGGGGGAGCTTCGAAAACCTGCAGCAACCACAGCCAGGATAGAGAAAAGGGGTTAATTGAACACCACAGACTCAGAGATGGGGGGAAAAAACCCAACCAAACAAAAAAGACACAGTTTGGAGCACTGTTTGGAGCTCCCTTGCCTGGGGTCTTATTCCTCCTGCCTCAGAAGTTATCGTATGTCCCACGTCTCAGTGCTTGCTTCACTCACTTGGGGAAAGTATCTTCTCTCAGCTGGCTACAGACTATTAGTGACAATCATGTTGCACACATGTTCCAGGAGAAGCCAGCCTTATGCTTGCTAGATTTCTTCCTGCTTTCTGGAATAAAAAAAAAAAAATAAAAAAATTAAAAATCCAGATTTTCTTTACTCCTTCTGTTTCCCATCACGATTTGGATTGCTAACATTTCTACCCCCACTAGTCCCCCGGCGGCTCCTGGCCCATTTCTAGAGGACCAGCAGACAGCAGACCCCCTCGGCTCCCATCAACCAGGAAGGAGGCAAATTGCAACCTCTGGGAATCTGACCTCAGACCTTAAAGTTAAGGTGATGCAAAGGGACTTTACAATAAACCCCCCATGTCCATGTTTCCCACCTCCCCCAGGTCCTGCCTGGACCTGCAGAGTCAGAGCTGGAAGACGACAGCCGCCACCAGAGGTGTCACCACAGGCAGGGGTCATGGACGTGGCAGGCTGTGACAGAGAGAGCTCAGTGGTGGCAGACATGGCGTAAAGCAGAACCTGAGCAGTGCTGGTGAGCGGGAAGCAGGTTATTATTCCTAACTGAAGGGCAACGTCATGAGGGGAGAAGAGGTAAAAGAAGGAAACTTCAGTGTCAGAAGAAAACAAGGGCAGCTGTGCCGTGAGTGCTTGAAGGACTCACCAGGCAGGATACAGACGGGACAGGCTTCAGTGAGAGCCTCGTGAATTCACATCATACTTTGCCAAAGACTCAATCAATTGAGTATGTGCTAAAGCTCAGTTTGTTTTGTCTTATTTGGAGCTTTGGAAGATATTTCCTATCTTGAATCATTGAACACTCTCCAGCCACACACCTGCAACTTCTGGAGTGCATCCTCTCGGCGAGAGGCTGGCTAGCACGTCGTCACTTATGCAGGGCAAATCCTACTGAAAGCACATCAGACCACAGCTTTCGCCCCAGTTTACTTTTACATGTAGCACATGTAAGCTAACATCTGGCAAGAACACAACAATGTCCTGACCGAGATGGAGCTCATCACAACAGATGGTGGTTGATACTCCAGGACCAGGGCAGCTCCACCCCATTATTTCTCCCCTGCTTTTTTACCCCCTCTGGCCACATCTTTTTGAGATAGCTCCACGCCATTGTCACTCTGGCGTTTGTGGTCCCCTTAAGTCCACAGGCCACGCTCAACCTGCAGGTCACTGCCTAGTCCTCACACCCAGGTTATTTTGCTCCCGTTGAGGCATCTCATTGCACCAAGGCACCTCATTGCTAGATCCTGACAGTCCTGTTGAATTGCACATCAATATCACGTGAGGTTCACAATACTCTGAACCAGCTGCCACAGGGAGTGCCTCCAGCAGAGGAGGAAACCTTCTCTCCGAGCACTCCGTAGCTTTGCCAGCATGCACGCAAGCAGCGTGGTAGTTAGCAATCTAACAAGCAACATCTGATGCCCATTTTGGGCCAAAGGATGGAAAAGCCAGCACAGAGCAGCCTTCAGCTCCACCTCTTCAAGCCCGAGAGTTTCATCCTGAAGGAAAAAGCATCCAGAAGAGAAAACCCAGCATCAAAATGAACGACTCTGAAAAGACAAGGCACGACCAACATCTTTGCAGCTTTACACGGCTGCTGTCTGAGATATTTTTTGCCAGAGGTTTCTTTTGCCAGTAGAAGCACAGAGAGACATTGCCACCTTGTGGTTCCTCCTCCTGCAGTGCCATGTCGGGTTTTTTTTAATTGTACTAGCCTAGACCAGGGGTTTCCAAACTGCTGACCAGGGATTTCTGGTGACAAGGCTAGTATGGACAAGAATACTTTCCAAGTACTTACTTAACTGAAAAAGCAAGTCTGTAATTCACAGCCTTCAGCTCTTAATACTGAGAAACTCATCACTACAAAATCCTTCAGGAATTTAATCTGCAAGTTAATAAAGATGAGTAACTACTGGCGAGGGTACGCAGCTTCCAAACAGCAATCCAAAGCGCTATGGCAGTGAGGCACAAAACCAGATTGGCTTTACACTATTCTCAGCATCGAGAAATCTGTGAGAAATCCAATGCTGATGACAGCCTGCAGTTTCAAAAACTTGGGATGGTCTCAGACAGTAGTTCCCTCAGGGTTCTAATAAGGAAGGAGCAGCCGTGTGCTCATTCCCCCACAGCAGACAGAAAGGCAGGAGCAGGCTGGGCTTGTCCCCAGTCACTCCAGGTTCTGCTCAGGACAGTTTGTGAGACCCGCTCCTGGGGTGGCATAAACCAGGGTAAGGCTCATTACCAGTTGGCTCCTCCAGAACTCATGTCCGGGTAGAGGCACCAGACAGTATTTCCCCTCGGGAACTTGGGCGGAGTTAGAAAGGGGAAGATCAGCAAAGAGCTTACGGAGCAGCACACGGCCTCTGTGAAATCCCAGGGAATTAATCAAACTTGGAAAAAATTTAACAGCCTCTCCCAGAGAGGTGGAAGAGTCTCTCCTAACACACAGCAAGGAGCACAGATGTCCCTGGCAGCTTCTCGTGCCTATCTCCCTGCTGACCCACTGACACAGAAAGTGGCCCATTTTCATGGTTGCGATAATGAGTGAATAATCGGAATTTCTGGAGCATTTCCCTTTCCTCCATGATATTTTCTGACTAGCTTCCTGCTTTGCCACTGGCCAGGCTGTTATAGTTGTAAACAACTGACTCTTTTCCAGTTCCCCAGCCTCATTTCAAGGTTGTCGTGGGTGCTGGTCCTGGGAAGACCCAAAAGTTTCAATAGTCCTTAAGCACCTTCTTCAGCACATGCTTCTTGGGGCTTTTTAGTCTGGAGAAGAGAAGGCTGAGGGGGGATCTGATCAATGCTTATAGATACTTCAAGGGTGGGTGTCAAGAGGATGTGGGTGGTCTTTTTTCAGTGGTGCCCAGGTACAGGACAAGAGGGAACGGGCACAAACTTGATTATAAACATGTTCCATCTAAACATGAGGAGGAACTTCTTCACTTTGAGGGTGGCAGAGCCCTGGCAGAGGCTGCCCAGGGAGGTGGTGGAGTCTCCGTCTCTGGAGACATTCAAACCCCACCTGGACACATTCCTGTGGGACCTGCTCTGGGTGGCCCTGCTCTGGCAGGGGGTTGGACTGGATGATCTCCAGAGGTCCCTTCCAGCCCCACAGCATTCTGTGATTCTGAAGCTGATAAGCCCTGTTGGTGTGACATTCCCCATCAGACCTAGACATGAGAATAGATGTTAGTTACATGGTGGTACATTTGTTTCCCTAGCAAGACTGCAAACCTAAGGACTATCTGCCCCCCCAATTAAAAGGAAAATAAATAAAAAATCACTTCCACAGGAAGAAGGGTGATAAATTGGAGCTGGAGAGCTGAAGCGCTGGTGCCTCGGCAGTTCCCAGAGGGATGCTGGCTGCAAATCCCGGCTCTAGAGACTGCTGGCAGAAGCCTTTCAACAAACCCCGACCGCAGCCCTCCCCGGCACCCCACAGCCCCCCCCCCCCCCCCCCCCCGACGCCCCCCC
>JAHSPV010073312.1:0-10668 GCA_033628465.1 Calidris alpina | reverse complement strand
GCTGTAGGCCCCGCCCCGGCAGCCCCGCTCCCGCCCCTCCCGTCCGCGGTCGCCATGACGACGGCGCTGGGCGGCGGGGAGCATCGCCACGGGAGCAGCGGCAAAACAGAATCACAGCATCACAGAATCCCATGGGGTTGGAAGGGACCTCTGGAGATCATCCAGTCCAACCCCCTGCCAGAGCAGGTCCACCCAGAGCAGGTCCCACAGGAATGTGTCCAGGTGGGGTTTGAATGTCTCCAGAGAAGGAGTCTCCACCACCTCCCTGGGCAGCCTCTGCCAGGGCTCTGCCACCCTCACAGCAAAGAAGTTGCTCCTCATGTTTAGGTGGAACTTCTTATGTTCCAGTTTGTGTACGTTTCCTCTTGTCCTGTCCCTGGGCACCACTGAAAAAAGAGCCCCATCCTCTTGACACCCTCCCTTTAAGTATTTATAGGCGTTGATCGGAGCCTCCCTCAGTTTTCACTTCTCCAGACTACAAAGACCCAAGTCCCTCAGCCTTTCCTCATCAGAGAGATGCTCCAGGCCCCTCATCATCTCTGTAGCCCTCTGCTGTCCCCTCTCCAGCAGTTCCCTGTCCTTCTGGAACTGGGGAGCTCAGAACTGGACCCAGTGCTCCAGATGGGGCCTCCCCAGGGCAGAGCAGAGGGACAGGATGACCTCTCTCGACCTGCTGGTCACACTCTTCTTGATGCCCCCCAGGATGCCATTGGCCTTCTTGGCCACAAGGGCACATTGCTGGTAAAAAGGGGGCTTTCGGCCAGGAGGAGTGGCTGCTGCCGAGGTGAGGGCAGTGCTTTCATAGAATCATAGAATTGCCCAGGCCGGAAGGGACCTCCAAAGGTCATCTAGTCCGACCTCCCTGCAGTCAGCAGGGACACCCCCAACTAGACCAGGTTGCCCAGGGCCTCATCGAGCCTCACCTTGAATATCTCCAGGGAAGGGGCCTCAACCACCTCCCTGGGCAACCTGTTCCAGTGCTCCACCACCCTCACAGTAAAGAACCCTCTCCTAATCTCCAGTCTAAATCTGTTCCCCTCCAGCTTGAAGCCATTGCCCCTTGTCCTGTCACTGCAGGCCTTTCTAAACAGGCTCTCCCCAGCCTTCCTGTAGGCTCCCTTCAGGTACTGGAAGGCCGCTATTAGGTCTCCCCAGAGCCTCCTCTTCTCCAGGCTGAACAACCCCAGCTCCCTCAGCCTGTCCTCGTAGCAGAGGTGCTCCATCCCCCTGATCATCCTCGTGGCCCTCCTCTGGACCCTCTCCATCAGGTCCATGTCCTTCTTATATTGAGGGCTCCAGACCTGCACACAATACTCCAGGTGAGGTCTCACCAGAGCAGAGTAAAATGGAAGAATTGCCTCTCTGGACCTGCTGGCAACGCATCTTTTGATGCAGCCCAGGATGCGATTGGCCTTCTGGGCTGCAACTGCACACTGCCTGCTCATGTCCAGCTTCTCCTCCACCAGCACCCCCAAGTCCCTTTCCTCAGGGCTGCTCTCTAATCCCTCACCCCCCAGTCTGTACTGATGGTGAGGATTATTCCGGCCCAGGTGCAGAACCTTGCATTTGCTCTTGTTGAACCTCATGAGGTTCACCTGGGCCCACCTCTCCAGCCTGTCCAGGTCCTTCTGGATGACATCCCATCCCTCTGGTGTATCGACAACACCACACAGCTTGGTATCGTCTGCAAACTTGCTGATGGTGCCTTTAATCCCCCTGTCTATATCATTGATAAAAATGTTAAACAGTATTGGCCCCAGCACAGACCCTTGAGGAACACCACTTGTGACTGGTCTCCATCTGGACTTGGAGCCATTAACTACCACCCTCTGGATGCGACCATCTAGCCAGTTCCTTATCCACTGAACAGTCCATCCATCAAATCCGTATCCCTCCAATTTGGCAATCAGGATGTTGTGGGGGACCGTGTCAAAGGCCTTACAGAAATCCAGATAGATCACATCCATAGGTTGCCCCTTATCTACTGACCTAGTCACTTGATCATAGAAGGCCACTAGGTTAGTCAGGCAGGACCTGCCCCTAGTAAAGCCATGTTGGCTGTCCTGGATCACCTCCCTGTCCTTCATGTGCCCAAGCATGGCATCTAGGAGGATCCATGGGTCTTTGGGTCCATCACTGCCCTCAGTCCTTCAGCATCTCCCACTGATCCCGGGGAGGGAGTTCATACAGTGCCTTCCCCAGACCGAGTCCGCCAGCTGCACAAGCCCTGATGCGGAGCTGTTAATAACTAGAGCAGGTGGATGGAAGGCAGGGCTCTCCCAGCAGGACAGCGCGATGCAGTAATTGCAGGCTTCCCTGCAAACTGTCCCTGCCCGCGGTCAGAGCAGGGAAGGCAGTGAGGGAGGCTCCATGGCAGTGGGAACCCCTGTGGGAAGGGAGTCAGAGCCGAGTGTGGGGCCCTGGGGCCACTTCTGGGGAGGGAAGAAAGAGCCATGGGGCTCAGGGCTGATCCTCCCACCTCCTGTGGTTCAAGTCCTTTATGGCCCTTTTATGTAGCCCAGACAAGTTTTCTGGATCTCCCCAGGAAGGTTTCCAATTTGCCCCCCTGTCTCCTTCAGTCCCACATGGCTGACGACCCACCTTCCAGGTGCAGATCTGTCCCTCACGGCTGTCTGTCCTTCTGCCAGTTGAGTTCTGGGAAGCCCTGACTACCTTCTGAGAGGGAGCAGGGCCAGAGCCGCAGCCCGCAGAGCATCCTCAGCCTGCAGTACGAGCCACGGAGGTCAACAGGAGTCCGTCTCGGGCTCCTCACTGCCTGGAGGCTGAGGAAGCCCAGGGCTGGGGCATCCCTGTTTTCACCCCACCTGAGCAAGGAGCCTTCAGTCCTCAGGCTGACCACTGTCCTGGCAAGGGCTGCACACACAGCTCGCTCTTGCCCTCCTCCATCATGCGAGGAGGAGAAGCTGGCTGGCATCCTGGAGAGGAGCTGAAAGCAATGGCACTCCCTGCTGCCGAAGCAGGGCTCCTGGGGTCTTTACGCTCCCCATCAGAGGGGTCTGGGCTCATCCTGGAGGATGCTGAGCCCAAGCCAGGCAGGAGAGATTACGACTCCAGGCCCTGATGTGGGGAAAATAGAGCAGAGAGACACAGGCCACTGCTTTCCCAGGCCTGGTGGGGGATGGCTCATTGCCGGCAGGGTCACTGTGTGCCCCAGGATCATCACTTTGTTGAGGATGAAGATTCTGCTGTGGCAGCAGCTGGGACAGTTCTTCAGGCAGCGGCTGGTAGGGATGCTGGAGGAGGACATGGGGGTCATGGAGGAACTCAACTGTGAGTGGGAGTGGAACTACAGGAAGTTAAGGCTCATCAGGGTGGGGAGACAAGGCAGTCCCCCTGGGCAGCTTGGTGCTGATGGAGGAACTGTGCATGCCTTGGTGTGGTGCTGGCTGACTGCAGCACGACCCTGCTGTCCTGCTCCCATTGTTGCCAGAGCTCTGGCACTGGGAGGACTGAGTGTGACATGACACCCCCCCACCCAGCTCCTTACTGCCTTTGGCACCTGCACTTTGCACATCTCCAGGTGCCACCATCAAGAGGCAGGTGCTGCAAAATGCTGTCCTCTGCCCCTTCCCACAGGACAGGGCCTTCCCCTTTCCCGTTCCTTCTTCCCCTTTCCCCTTCCTCCTCCCATTTTCCCTCTCCCTCTCCTTTTCTCTTTCCCTTTTCTCTTTCCCCTTTCCTTTTTCCCTTTCCCTTTCCTTCTCCCTTCCCCTTTCCCTTTCCCCTTCCTTCTTCATCATTACCCTTTCTCCTTTCCCATTCCTCTTCCCCCTTCTTCCTTTCCCTTCTCCCTTCCTTTTCCTCCTTCCCCTTCCTCCTCCTCTCCCCTGTAGTCAAGGGGCCAGGACCAGGCCCTGGAGGGGAAGCTACCCCATTGCTGCCAGGCACAGGCAGCGCAGGGAGCAGCCTGCTGCGGGCGCAGCAGGAGAAGGAAGAGCTGGCTGGGGAGTAGGGCTGGCTGGCAGCACAGCTGGCCAGCCAGGAGAGGTAGGAGCAGCTGGAGGTGTTGCAGATACCGCCCCATGTCCTGAGCCAGGGGGCAGCTTGGTGGGGGGTGTTGGGGTACAGAGGGGAGTTGCCCTTGAAGCAGGGGCACGGCCACCAAGGCCAAGCAGGAAGCTCAGGGTGGCAGGTCTGACCCCGGCCTGCACCTTACCCGCTGGAGGAAGGTTGCCCAGTGCTGTGACCTGTGCATGGGGGGCCGTGAAGCCACCCCGTGCCCCTTGCATTCCTCTCTGCTGTCCTGGGAGAGCCCAAGCTGGGCACTGTAGGGATGTGGCCAAGGGAGACGCCACCTATCAGGAGGGAGAGGAGCTGGTGCTGGGAGGGGATGGCACATAACCCAGCAATAGGCTCAAATGTAAGCACATCTCTATTGGAGGCGAGACACGGGGGAAACTTTCCTAGGAAGAAGGTCAGTCAGGCAGTGGAAGACATGGCTGGAGCACACAGTGCTCAGTCTGGACAAATCCCTGGGAGGCTGTAGGGAATGGTCTGGCACTGGCAGAGGGGCTGGGCTGAGTGAGCTAATCGCTCGTTTTCCATCTTGGCATTTTATGGTTCTATGAGTTTTCAGTCCATTAGAAAGGGGAGAGAGAAAACAACCCAAAAATTAGAGCAAAAGAGAGGAAAAAACCTGGGGGTCTTAGAGCACTTGACATGGCAGGGGTGGGCAAGGGGCTGCAGCGAGCCCCTGGTATCTCTCAGCCCGCTCACCCCTCCACAGGACGCTGTGCACAGTGTCACGGCTGAACCCTGGTCCCTGCAACATGCCACTGCCACCCACCAGAAAGACACGGGGGTTTGAGCTGGCAGGCAGAGGAGCTGGCAGGGATCAGGGAGGCTGGGATGTGGGAGGTAGGTGATGCTCTGCCCCAGTGCCCCAGCTCCGCACCAGCCCCAGCCCTGACACCCCTGCGCCCCACAAGCATCCCACCTGGAGCAGCACAGCCCTCAGCAAAAAGGATGGGACGGGGAGGGGGAACGCAGGCAGGGGAGGTAGAGAGGAAGGGAGAGTAATTTAACATGACAGGCTGTTTATTTTGGCAAAAAAGGTCTCTTTTCAACAAATTTCAAAGCCCAGCCCCGGGGCCAGGGGAGACCACACAGAGGAGCAGGAGAGCAAGGGTGCGAGGGGGAGGGGTTGATGGGGCACCCGAACCACAGAGAAGTAGAGAGGAACCCCCCAGCTGCTTGGCCACTGGGAACCACAGGGTTTTCACAGCCCTGGGTGTACTCACGTGCTCCAGTGGAGCTCCCCCCACCCCAGGGTGCCCCCATAGGCGCCTGTGTGCTCCCACACGCACGTGGTTGCCTGCACACTACCACGCACATTCGCACGCTCCCCCAGCCCCTGCTCCTTCCTCCGGGCCAGAGCTCAGCTGGAGTCTTGGCTTCCCCCAGCCACATTTCAAAAGAAGCTGTTTATTAAAAAAAAATAAATTGCTAGGAAAGAGATAATTATTATAATCACATTAAGATATTTGGCTGTAAAAGCCCTGCCAGAGAGTGGGGAAGGAGCTGAGGCTGCTAATGGCAGGGGGTGCGGGGGGTGGTTTTCCTGCCTTGTGTTCTTTTTTTTTTTTTTTCATTCCTGGTCCAATACCCCTCCACCCCCTCTTTTCCTCCCCTTCATCCTGGGAAATGAAAACAATTTATTTAATGATGGATCGTCCCTTTCTCTGGTCACTGACCTTCTGGGTGAATTTCTGCTGAGCTCGGCGGAAAACATGAGGCTGGGTTGTGGATCCCATCTGTGGGTGGGGGAGGGGATGGGGTGCGGGGATCCACCCTCATCCTTCCCAAAACCCACAGCAACAGTCCTGGGGAGTGGGACGGGGCTGATTCAGGACTGCAGGGGGCTTTTCTTCAGCTGCTGTCCCTGCAGCCCTGGGGCTTTGGGAGCCGATGTGGGGGCTGCAGCCCCCTCAGAGCCCTCAGCCCCATCATCCCCTTCTCTCTCTGGAAAACCAGCAGGGTGGGTGCCCTTTCTCCCGGCACCCATCGCCGCCTCAGCAGCCTGGCCCGGGGGGCAAGGGCTGGGCCAGGGTGCAGTGCCACATTCAGAGTGGGGGGCTGAAGAGCTGTGCCCAGGGTGGAAGCGGGCGACGGAGGAGCAGTCTCCGTCCCGCCACAGCTGTGTTGCCGCTTGCTGCCTGCTGACTAGGCAGCAAAGGGGCTTTCTCAGCTTGGGGTAGCTGCAGGAGGTGTTTTTTGGGCCTGGCTAAGCAAGGGGGCCAGGCATGAAGCCAGGGATGAGGCCGGGGGATTCCTGTGGGGCTGTGTGCGGCTCTGAGCAGTGGCCGGCAAAGTGCACCCTGCAGCAGGCAGTTTGGCCCCCAGCTGCTCTGGTGCTTGGCCAGGCTCCACTCCCCGGGGAGAGGAAAGCTGGGAAAGTGAGGGGAAGGGGCAGGATCACACCAACCAGTCATCTTTTGTCCAGGTGGGCTGTCAGCACCCAGTGTGCATCACCCCGGGGCCGCAGGCATGGGTGCAGCCTGGAGTTCCCTGTCCGTTTCACTCAACCCCCAGCTGACCTGCGAAGCAGGGATGGAGCAATCCAGGGTCCAGCCCCCTCCCCTTTGGCCCTTCCTCTGCCATGGCCTGTTGCTCAAAGCATGGTTCTTGTAAAAACGCGTAAATATTTATACAAGAATAATTTAAAAAACATGGTCTGTCAAATAATCAAAGCAGCAGAACATCCAAGGAGCTTTCAGCTGGATTGGGAAATCTGATATTGCTTTCCGGCGCCACACTGCGATGCTGGAGGTGCTCATGGCCGGCCCTGGCCCTGTGGGTTGCCGGACTTGCCAGTGTGGGCTCGCGGCAGGTTTGAAATCTTCATTAATGTGGTTTGGGGACCACAGCAGGAGACAGCTTTCACTTGCATCACTTTGAGCCACCCGCTGCTGGCAGCCCCAGCTGGGAATGGGACTTGGCCAGGCATCGATTTTAGCTTCACGTCCTGGTTTCAGCACTGTCCCCTGCACTGGGACAGCATCAGCAGCAGGAGAAACCTTTGGGTGAAGCACCCTGTCCTCCTCCCGAGCTGCGTGGCAGGGCCGGGAACTGGCATGTGGAGCAGCAAGGTGGCAGCTGAGCTGTCAGGGTGACCCCTGATGCCACAGGGTGTCAGGGGTACAGTATCCCCATCCCTCCAGAGCCAGCAGCACCCTCAGCATTTCAAAAGCTTGGCTTTGCAGTGGTGGGACGAGAGCCTTGGGCCAAGGTTTCCCCCAGGGAATGAGATTCGTGTCCATCTAAATGGTCCCACATCCCCATTTGCACCGGTGTAACCAGTTGCCAGCACAGCCACAGCTCTTTTCCCACATCCTGGTGGCACCACGGCCCCCTGTCATCACCAAGAATCCCCAAGCTGCCGCTGTGCAGGGAGGCAGGTGAATGGCTTCAAAAATGGCAGTTCCTGGAGCGCCCCAGCCCTGTTTCTGCTTATTTGTGGCTCCCCTGGCTGGGACAAGGCAGGGGAAGTGATTGCTGCTGACCAATGACGTAGCTCAGCTGACTCGCACCCACCAAATGCCTTGGACACATGGTTTGGGGGGTCCCAGGGTGGTGGTGAGAGGCAAAGGGGTGGGAAAGGGGAAGGGGTCCCCCCCTGTTGCCACAGCCCCATGGAGCTGGAGGGCAAAGACGGGCGCTGCCGCAGGCTGGGGCAGCACAGGGGGAGTGGGAGCCACATGTTGCAGTAACCTCTGTTCTCCTGGCTGCCCTCCAGCCCCTTCCCACCACCCACATTTATGCGCGTGATTCGTGTTCTTGCATTCTTTGAACCCAGGCCAGATAATGAGTTCAAAACCCTTTGTTAAAACCTCGGCTCCCCGCCATACACCCGTGTACCTCCCTGGGCTACCTGGCTGCCTCACCCACCTGGGGGAGGGGGCTCCCAGGGCCAGTTTCCCCCTGCATCCCCGCAGGACCTGATGCTTGTGCTGTGCACATGTTCAGCATCCATGGGGAATGCTCCCTGCTCTCGGCCTAATTAGCTGGAAGGGAGTGGGAGAGCCAAATCCAAACCATGTGCTGACCTGCAGGCCCCTCCGCCTGAAAGCATCCGTGCTAAACGCTCCCTGGATCATTAATAGTTTCCTGGGTCCTTTCCGCATGTCCCCCCCAAAACACGCAGGGCCTGGCCAGGATGGTGGGTAGGGCTTTGTGCTCTTCCTCAATGGTTTTCCGGGGCTGCCTTTTGCAGGAGACAACTGACAACCCTGGGGCTGTTATGCCAGGCAGAGACAGGCTTGGGGTCAGCTGAAGGACCTCTACCTCCATCCGTTGCTCCCAGGCGTCTTGCTCCAGTGTGGCTTTGCAGTGGGCAAGCTTGTCCTGCAGCATTCACAGTGCCTGTGGGCCTCCTCCACCCGCTCGCCAGGTGCCTGCGGAGCCTGGAAGGTCCAAACACTGCTGGGAGCTGTGCTGAAGCACTTCGCTGAGGACCAGTTGTGGGGGCCAAGAAGGGCAGGGGAAGCCTGGGATGAGCGTCTGGGACACCCCTGGGACCTGCATCGTCCCCACCCCAGCAAGACAGCCCTGCCAAACCTACCTCCCAGGCTGGGCATGGGGGATCCTGGCCCCATTTTTAGAAGCCACCGAGAAGCTGGACACCTCAAGGGTGGAGGAAAGTGGCATTTGCTCTTGCAGAGGGAGCGGGCAATGGCAGCAAGAGCTTGGCCAGATGGTGCGGGAAAAGAGCTGCTCCCCCCTGCACTTCTCCCAGCCTTTCCAGCACGGAGCCCGGCTTTGCACCAGCTCCAGTGCCTGGCCCAGAGGAAATGGCTGCCGGCTGTGGCCCACAGCTGTTTCCCCCTCTTGGTTTGCTGCTTTCAATTTAGCGTCCTGAGGAGCTGGACTGGGAGGACGCAGGGGGAGCGTTGTGGTGCTTTCCCGTGTGAAGCCTGGCTGGAGGAAAATCCTCCCCTCACGCTAGGGATGGCTGCTGACAAGTCTGCTCCCGCCCGCCCTGCAGAAACCTGGCACGGCCCCTGTGGGCATGCTCGCGGCATTCAGGGGTGGGCTGGTGCCTCTTGGGAGCTGAGCCTGGCATGGCATGGCAGGGCTGGGAGACAGGACTTTTGGGAGCGCATGGCATGAGGCGGGTGCAAGCCCCCCCCCAGCCCCCCTGAGCCCCAAGAGCATTGGGCTTTACCCTTCCAGGGGCCAAGATGGCAACAGCCAGAAGACACACACACACACCCCCCTAGTTGCTCCTCAAAAGAGATGGGTCTTGGCCAGCACCCCCGGAGCTGTGGATGGGCTGCGTGGAGAGTGTGGTGGTGCCCCCACTGCTGCATCCCATGCAGCATCCCCTGGGCCAGGGAAGGGGCGAGGAGCAGCCTAATGCCTTCCAGAAGATCAGCTGTAAATGGCCAGGGAGGGTAATTCATATCAAACTCATAAAGCCTTTATGAGCGTCTCAGGGGAGAAATCCGGATGTGGCCGTTTATTTATTTTGGATTTCGCTTTTTTTTCCCTTTTTTTTTCTCTTTTCCTTTTAACATTTTCTTCCAGGAGATTTTTAAAGGGACAGGGACGCCTTGCCATGTTCAGCAGCGGGGTATGGCAGGGGCTGGCCGTCTGTGGGATGGTTGGTCCTGGTGTGTTGGTGCCAGCTGAGGTGCCCTGGCCTCTCAAGGGGTAGGGCAGATCTCGGGGTCTGGCTTTGGGGCCACCTTGAGGGAGGGCAGATCCTAGCGCTGCCAGGGGTGCCGTCCTGCCCCGAGGGCATTTTGGAGCCCCGCAGCTTTGCCCTGGGTGCTGCAGCCCTGCTGCCTGCTTGGTCGCCCCTGCAACAGCCCCAGTCTCAGCCCCCCACCCCATGTCTCAGTCCCCCTGCTCTGCAGAGAGGCGACAATCCCCACGCCTCCTGGGGCAGCCAGCAGAGTGTGGGCGAGGATTTTGGGAGCACCCTCGAACCCATGGCAGAGCTGGACCTCCAGTGAGGCAGACTTTCCGCAGCAATGTCCATGGCTGGTCTTAACCCAGTCCTGCTGTTGTTTGCTCCTCTGCTTCACTCTTTACATAATTTGTTCCTTGGCCCCTTTTCAAATGTACCTTGCAATCCTTACAGCAGAGGATATTTGTACAGCGGGGGTGTGGAATAACACGAAAAATCTCTGCAGCCAGGGACTGGATTCCTGCACCATTCCAGCACTGGGGGCAGGCGATGGCCCTCCCTGGTTTCGCTGGGACCACGAAGGGAGCTGACAGGGGGTTCTCCCTCGTCTACTGCCCTGGCTGTGCCTGTCCACCCCAGATGCTGGTGCCACGGGCCAGGTTGGGTGCAGCTGCAGCGCTGGAAGTTGGGATGGGTCGTGGGCACCAAGCCCCCTGCTCTGTCTGGATCCCTCACCCCAGCACCTGCCTGGTGTTGGCGCAGGCAGCATCAGTCATTTAACTACCAAAACCCACCGGTGCTTGTCGGCGGGGTCCCTCAGGGGCAGCCCCCACAGTTTTCTGGGGGACTCGGGCCTTCTCGATAAAATAATTTGCCGATGATAAATGTAGGGCGGGTGTAGGCTTGTGGGTTTTTTTTGTTCTCCAGTGGAGACAAAGAAGCCCTTGAGCCTAAAGTGTAACTTAAAACATGGCATTCCTGAAAAGAATTTCCTGCTCTTATTTTTAGCACCTGAA
>JAHSPV010073252.1:0-11003 GCA_033628465.1 Calidris alpina | reverse complement strand
CCTGCTGCAGGTGTTGGCGGGGCTGGGCTTCCCACAGCACTTGAAATGTTAAGACCTTCTGGGAATATCCTTAGCTTGACAGATTCATTTTGAGACGCCAAGAATAAAGCTTACCAGTAATGTATCTAGATGCCCTCAAATGCGATTGGCATGTACTGAAGTTAACCCTTCATCACACCGGATTTTTGTATGGAATTTTACCCGATAATGAAATAGTCACGTGGAAAGTTTTGTTGTTGGAGTGCAGGAGCTCTGTGCTTGGGCTGAATATCTAGGAGCCTTTAAAGGATGTGAGGGAGGCTTAGCTCAGCACGTGTGAGAGGGATCAGCCTTGGCCCCAGCCGCTTACATCTAGGTACAACTTCTTTGTGCTGGTTCTTTGCCTCTGCGTAATTACCTTTTAAATTTCAGAGCGGTCTGGAAAGACAGGATAGTTGCAAAATACACTTGGATGTAATTTATAATAGCGTGTGGCGTCTGGTAATTGCGTAGCACCTGCTAGGAGTGTCTGCTACGAAAGCAGAGAAGTTTTTTGTAATCTGGCCTCTGTGCTGAAGAGCGCAGCCGGTGAAGGCAGCAAGCAGCCTGGTCTGCTCCCTTAGGAGCGTGAAAGGAGATGGGGAGAAAAACAACACATTCAAATTCAGGAGGCTAAAAACAGGGTGAGGAGGAGCTGGAAGAAAATAGGGAAGAAGCAAGAGCTCAGGAGAAGCTCTTGAGGAGGGGAAATAAGAAGGTGAAGCAGGACTCTGAGCGTAGGCAGCTGGGAGAGCTATAGGAAGAGCAGGTGGTGGAGAAAGTGGGATACGAGCATGAGGAGCGGGGGCATTTGGAGAGGAGAGAAAGCCTGGGATGGATTAGAGTAACACACACACTGTGCCCACTGGCTGCAAAATCTGGAATTGAGCCTCGGAGACCCCAGTCTCCGTGTTACTGTACCGTGGAGAAAATGTGGCAAACCTGTTGGGTGAGCGACGGTTGTGTGTGTCGCAGCAGCCCGCTATCACAAGCAATTATTTTTGATAGAGGGCTGGACTGCAGGCATAAAGGTTTAAATGCAGCTACTGGTGCATGTTTTAGCATCGATACAAGTTCCAGGTGTTAAAAGACCTTTTTAAAAATTATTTTTAAATACGGAGGTACGTTATGAATCCAGGCTGTAGGTATAAAATCAGATCCTCAAAAGCTAAGCTCTGCTGCTGTGATTTGGACCTGCAGCTTCAGTCCTGCCGCGCGTCTGCAATGTGACAGTCGTTGCTTTCTTGTCATCCTGTCTTCACCCTGTCCTTGCCTCGTGCCCTGCGCAGATTTATTCTCTGAATCGGTGTAGTTTAGTGCAGCTCTTCTCTGCAAGGGCCCCTGCTTCTTGTAGCTAAAGAGAAAGGATGGCCTTACGTGGAAGCTCTGGAGAAGGCACAGGAGAGCGTGATGCTCTCCTGGCTCGAAGCAGGTGGCCACGCCAGCTGTTTTGCAGGAGGTCAGTTGTGCATTTCTGTAACTTGGTGCTCAGCATGAGTTGCCTGATTGGGATGTGCAGAAATGCTAATTGCTCTGGGGCATCGCTTAAGCTTTGCTTGTTCGATATACGGTCGGGGCTCTGCGACACCAGGGGTCAGGTGCATGTGCTAAGCACCCGAAACGGCTGGAGCTCTTGTTTTCAGCCTTGTCAGCCTGTTCTTACACTTGTAATATATGTCGTTATCCCCACGTTACAGCAGGGTTGCGGAGATGGGCTCCGTTTGAAAAGCTGTGCTCACCTTTGTAGTTTGTCAGCGACATCTGAGAAGGACTCAGCTGATGGAGTACACATCTCAAAGGCGTAGGGGACTGCTCACCGTCTTGGGTCTGGATTGGCATCTATTGGCACTGAAGAAGATTGAGTTTCTGTTTTAGGGGCTCTGAATCTTCCTCTGGATCCACTGATTTAGTCAGGTCCTTACTCACCTGACACTGGGGCACGTACCTGCAAAGATTCCTAATACTGTACTCCATGTAGGGACTGGATTGTGTGCTGGGGACGCTTTTGTACTAAAAAGAGACTAAGGTTCCGTGGAAAACAAAATGATGAGACTCTGTACCTAAAGACTAATCCAAAGGAGAGTAAAATTAAGGTATAAAACACTTCGAAATGTTTGCCTACTGATCCCTTTTCTCATGGTTTTTCATGTGCTCTAGTGATCATTTTTTTTCATAGTTTTGTATCTTTAGAATATGTCCCCGTGTGTGCAGTAAACTGAACTGAGGCATCAAAATGAAGCTTCTTCTGTCAGGCTACGTGCCCTCAGGTCCTCTGCTGGGCTCCTGCCCGTGTCCCTGCTGTTCCTGTGCCTGAGGTGGCACTTGCTGCTGACCTATGCCCGTGCTCACACTGGCAGTTGAGCTGTGGTGACTGGTCCTTGCTCGTTAGGGTCGGACCCTGGGGGGTTTTATTAGCACACGTGTGTGCGGAGGCATTTGCATGGTTGATGCCGGGTCTAGCAAGCAAATCCCTAGAAATTTCTAAGCAAAATTCCAGCAAGCAGAATGCAAGTAGGTTTCCTGCCGGGATCCTTGCCATTGCGTGAGCCTCACCTCCCATGTTTCAAGCAACGCGGTTATTAAATGGGGAGGGAGGGGAAGCAGAAGGGGCAGTTTTCAGCTCAGCAGCCCTGTCTGTGTCTTTGTCTCTGCTTCTCCAATGAAATGCCTCTCGATTGTTTTTAAATCTCTAAGCGATAAAACACTTGGCGTTTGTTTCCCTCCGACAGCGAAGAGCTGCGGTGAGGGCAGCTCGCTGAAGCCAGGTGTGGTTTTCAAGGCAGCCTTAGTCTTCTGAATGGCAGGAAGTGTTGTCTCGCCTGAGCTGGTCTTCGGAAGGCATTACACGAGGGGAGAAAAGCAACTTCTTTGGATCAGACCTTAATCTGTTGACTGGCCTCCAGCTCAGGAGGCCTCTCAGGAAAAGGGGTTGTCCTGCATCCCTCAGGTAATGGTGGCCTCGGCCCATAATACAGCAACCACCTCAAGCCTTGCTGCGGTACAAACTTGAAAGACCACTGTGGTCTTCTGGCTCTGCAGGGGGGTGAGCCTTTTGGACTTGTATCTTGAGGAGAGCAAGCCTTCCCATCCCACCCCAACCGCTTTTGGTGGTGGTGTTACAGCACCTTGTGCCACTTTGGGGGAATTTTGGTTGGACTCTGTGTAACAGACTCCAACTCTAATAGTAAAAGAAGCAGACAAATTGGCTTCTCTGGTACGAGTCCCAATGATATTTCTCATTATTAACTGCAGCAAATATTTTATTCGTATAAATGTCCAAAAGAACATGCTAATTGGGCTCTGCCCTACTGCTTGGGATGGCGAGAAGTCTTGGCCGCAGTGACACAGGGAGAGGAAGGGGCAGCCCTGCGGTTCCTGCCGCTTCATCCCAGCGTGCTGTTCCAAAGCTACACGCTCAGAGGGGCAGGTTGGCGTCCGGTGGGATGTGCAGAAGACAAATGTGTGTGGTCACGGCAGAACTGGTGTCTAGTGTCTCTTCTAGTGTCCCCCCCGGGCTGTCGCTCAGGTCGGCAGAGCTGTGATACTGACCGAATTGTAATTTTTGCTGCGGTTGGAGCTGGTTTTTCGGGTCTCTTTCAGCTGGGGAAAAGGATGCGAGGGGGCTGCTTGGAAAGAGCAACTGAACGCTGGCAGCTCTGTGCAGAAGCTCCACGAGCAGTCGGGCTGTTGGTTTTCTTACTCCTTTATGCTCACCAGTCCAAGGAATTTACAGAAAACGAGGCAAAACAATTGTCCTGGATCTGTTCATAAGACCCTTCAGCTCCTCGCAGCAGCCTTGGAGAAGACTCTGGGAGCAGGAGTTCAGAGCGGAGTGGAAAGTATCTAACAGGCTTGTTCAAAAATGCAAAGGTTGGCTCGGGGTCCGTAAGGCCTTTTCTGAGCACATTTTGGCTCTTAAGCTACAGGGAGCCGTAGCGCAAACCCAAAACCGTGGCTGTTTTGGAAACAAATGGAAAGCAGACGCGAAGTGTCACGCACACACACCTCCCAAACCCTCCCTTTCCTTTCCCTCCCCAGCCCCAGATCTCATCAAACGTTTTTTTGTCCAGATCTCACCCGCTTGGACTCGAAACCTCTTTGCGCACAAAATTCTGCGACCCAAAAAGAGCTTGCTTTTTTTTTTTTTTTTTCCTTCTTCTTCTTTTTCCACGGCTGCGTTGTTTTCCCGAGCGCGGGGACTGTGTTTTCATTAGGAGCCCTAAAGCCTTTTGTCACCGAGTTAATGCCGAAGCGAGTTAAGAATGGACCCGCAGCTGGCGCCGGGTGTTTTGCAGCTGTGGGCAGTATTGCAGGTTACTCCACGTTCTCCTGGACTGAGCTGCCTCCCTCTGGCAACGGCAAAGCGAGCAGTCGTACGGCTGCTTTGTGCTCTTAAGGGTATGTTTTTCTCATCCTTTCCCACTTTTTTTTTTTTAATTTTTTGCGGGGGGCGGGGGTGGGGAGGGTTATCCACTCTCTTTCCCTCTCTCCTTGTCCACCTAGATGAAGTCTGTTCTGGCAGCTTTCCTCCTCCTTTGGCCGGGGAGGAGGAAGCAGGGTGGGAAGGGAGGAAGAAACAGCTGGCCTTTAGGTTTCCAATCAATGCAGCTCCTTAGCAAGCTGGCAGCGTGAGCTCAGTCGTTAGGAAAGCTGCTCTTTCATTCAGGAGGCGGCTTGAGCCAATTCTCCCCCAGCCCAGGACCAAAGAGGTTGGGAGTTTGGTCCTTTCCAGCTTGTTAGGACCTCTGTAGCTGGCACGGGCTGCTATTTGCAGTGGTTCATTCATGAAGTGCACTGGAGGACCAGGCTGGCATGTTGGGGGTTAGCCTGTCTCAAGAAACTACCCAAGTGCTGTGGTGTGTGCGCTCAAATTCCCTTCTCTTTGGGGAAAGCCACTGTCCCCTGAGATGGGAAGTGGATTTAGGAAGGAGACCTGGAATTTTCCAGTTGAGCCCTGCTCAGGTTAAATCTCCACGTTGAGTAGGTTTTAAGAAAATGAGATGGATGTGGCCAGCCCCTCAGGTGCTGTTAGTACTGCAGTTCCCCTTCACCTGCACAAGCAGCTGGAGGTTCTGCATGTAGGGAAAGGGTTGGTGAATAAAAACTTGAACGATTTCTGCAGGACTTGCAGACCTTACCTCCGTCCTGGCGAGAAAGATGGCGTTTGGGCTGTGTGTTGTGGAGTCTCCTTCTCTGGAGACATTCAAAACCCACCTGGGTGCATTCCTGTCCAGCCTGCTCTAGGTGACCCTGCTCTGGCAGGGGGTTGGACAAGGGGATCTCCAGAGGTCCCTTCCAACCCCTGCAAGTATGTGATTCTGTGATTTGCCTTCTGAAATGCATGCTCAAAGCTCTGGCCTTGAACCCCTCCAGGGATGGGGCAGCCACAGCTTCTCTGGGCAACCTGGGCCAGGCTCTCACCACCCTCACAGCAAAGAAGGTCTTCCCCACATCTCATCTCAATCTCCCCTCTTTCAGTTTAAAACCCTTCCACCTCGTCCTATGGCTCCCCTCTCCGATCCAGAGTCCCTCCCCAGCTTTCCTGGAGCCCCTTGAGGGACTGGAAGGGGTTTGAAGGTCTCCCTGGAGCCTTCTCTTCTCCAGGCTGAACCCCCCCAACTCTCCCAGCCTATCCTCACAGCAGAGGGCCTCCAGCCCTCTGATCATCTTCGTGTCCCTCCGCTGACCTCCTTCCAACAGGTCCATGTCCTTCTTGTGCTGAGGACTCCAAAGCTGGCCACATTCCTCCAGGTGGTGTCTCCCCAGAGTGGAGCAGAAGGACAGAATCCCCTGCCTTGCCCCGCTGGCCATACTTCTTTTGATGCAGCCCAGGATGGGGTTGGCTTTCTGGGCTCCTGGCGCACATTTTTGACTCATGTTGAGCTGCTCATCCACCAACACCCCCAAGTCCTCCTCCTCAGGGCTGCTCTCAAGCCGTTCTCCGCCCAAACCGTGTTTTTGCCTGAAAAAATAGGGTAAATAGCGCTGGGAGGCAAGGGGAGACTTTGATTTGGGAGGGTGTGTTCAGGTCAAGGTCTGCCTTGTTCTCTTATTTTCTGTCGGCGTTGCTTATTTTCGCCTCCCCGAGTGCTTCTCCCAAGACTTTCCTTGGCTTTATTTGCGTTTAATCTCCCCTGATTTGTCTGCGGCCCTGGGTTGCTCTAATCTCTGCGGGTCACCGTGCAGTCTGCGCCTGGGTGACTCCTCGGCCGCTCGCTGCCATCAGCAGATCTGATCGGGGGGGGGCTTGAATCTACATCAAAGAAACGCCTGACAAAGGAGCAGGCTTGATAAGAGGCTCCAGTTTCTCCTCGGCAGCCCCAACAGGTAGAAGGCGGGCGAGGGAGCGCTGGCAGGATCGCCAGGGGAGTTTGTGCTCTACTTTTCGACGTGACGCGCGCTGACGGAGCGCTGCAGACCCCGCCGTGGGTTCCCCCCCAAAAATAGAGCTGCTGCTGGAAAAAAAAAAAAAGAGGAAAACCAGACAGAGGTAGGTCTTGCTTCTTCTGGAAAGCAAAAACCCGCGCTTGGGAAACTCTCGCTAGCTCTCAGACAGGGGGAGGAGAAGGCTCTCCTGCCGTCGCCGCTGTTGCAGCTGCGGAAGCGCAGCTCATTAATTATCTGGTGCCCTTTTCCCTGCCGGGAGAGTTGGTTCGAATGCCAGGGTCAGGAGAGATGCTGCAGTCAACGGCACGGTCGTTTCCTGCTGCTTCGGAGTCGCTCAAAGAAGAAACTGATAAATTCAACTGATAAATTCAAATTTGGCTTCTCTAGGGAAAACGCTTCAGTGTCTGAGTAGGGATTTTGCACCTGCTTTTGTTCGTGTCGTTTATGCCGCCCTGGCTGTTTTCCGTGTCTTGGTTTTGCTGTTAGGAGCTGAATTTATATAACAATCATATAAATGGTTATATATGCACAGAGAGAGTGATAGTTACATAGATATATGTGGCACTTGGTGGGGTTGGGATTATTCTGTGAGGTCCTGGATGCTATTCAGGTGGGTGCCAGGGTCACAGAGACAGAGGCACTCTCCTGAGTGCACTGCTCAAGGTTTCACAAGATGTGGGAGATGCTTGGTGTTACAGCAAACACGGTGTTTGGGGTGCTCGCGCCGCCTCAGCCCCTTGTCCCCTGCCGAAAGTGACACCGGTGGCACCACGTCCCATCTCCTGTAGGTTGCTCCTGGTGGCGTTCAGCAGCTGGTGCTTTCAAGGCCTGCACTTCTCCAAGAAATAAGTGAGTCTCTTGGGCTCTGGTCCATCCCTGGGAGGCTGCGTGGGCTTGAGACCTCCCAGGAGGGCAAAGCCCAGCTTCCGAAAAGCTGTGAGGGGAGATTTTTGGGGGCAAGGAAGGGATGTCTTGGTGCCTCTGGCGCAGCAGCTTCAGGATAAAGGAGGTGTGTGTGGAACCAGGAGTAAGTGCAACCCTGGCTGGAAGGGCCAGGAGTGTGTGTGCCGGGAGCCTCCCCCGCAGCTTGTTTCTCCTGGAGCGTGGCCGAGGACCACAGAGGTGCTGGTGTGCGGGAACCCCAGCGCTCTGACCTCCTCTGGGTGGCACCAAGCTTTATTACTCTTTAATTTAACCGGGGCTCGCAAAGCCACGGCGTGAAACCTGGGCGTTTCGCAGGATGCTGTGAACTGGAAGGGGGAAGGGAGGAGATCCCATTGTCTTTGGCTGAAAAAGTGGTGGCTGGAGCTGGAGCTTCCACTCTTGAGTGCGCAGGGTTGAAAGCAACATCCCTCCCCCTCTCCCCCCCTCAACTTCCCCAGAGGGATTTTCCAGCTCCTTTGGTTGGGATGGGGATGGGAAGTGGCTGGGTTCTCCCTGTTCCTGGAGAGAATTGGATGAGCAGGACATCCCTTCGCGCCTCACCTGCCAGGCCAACCTTTTGGGGATTAAAGGTGCCGTTTAAAAAATAATATCAATAAATCAAAGCTGCCTGCAGCGTTACGTAGGGACTCCAGTATTCAAATGAACTCATGACAAATGGAGGCACTGGCTCATTAAATATTGCTTTGGAGTTTTGTCCTTGGAAAGCTACAGTTTCATAGTGCTTTGAGATCATCCAAGTTCTGCTTTGTTTTGGTTCTTTTTTTTTTTGTTTGTTTATATTTTCCTTCCAAGGCTTTTTCTGTGTTCAAAGCTGTGCTTTCAGTTGTGAGCTGTTAAAATAATTCCCGGCAAACTGTCGCTGCCCATCCTTGCATGATTATGAAATAGAAAAAAAAAAAAAACAAAACTGCTTTTATTTTGTTTTCTACTGTTGTAAAACCAGGCCTGGGTGTGACGTCGGGAAGATCTGCTCTTTGCTTTCTCCCATTTCCACCGAGGAGGAGCGTGGTGGGACGCCTGGAAGCTGTGAATGAAGGAGGCAGGCTGTGCTAAAGCCCGGCTTAATTTAAAAAAAAATAAAAATACAGTAGCTAGAAAAACACGTCGTCTCACTCCCACTTCTTCCCTGGCACGTGAAGCGGTCGTATTACGAATGGGGGGAAAAAAAAGTGGATAAATCTGGATAAATCCCATTTCTTTCTCTGGGCCCGCGGAAGGGACACCGCTCCTGTCCCAGCCCACCAGTCCCCACTCCAGGCGTCTTCTTTTTCTTCCTCTGTGTCCCAAGCTTCAGGTGAAAGGGATGGGGGGGAACAAAACGAGACCCTCACTCTGACATTAAATTCTTGAATTGCCTTAATCTGAGAAGGGTTGGAAACCCGCATCCCGAGATTAGAAATAATACCGCCTTGATGAGGGGAGCGAGAACGCCCGCTAATCGTTGGTTTACAGAAGAAAAGCAGAAACACACTAAAAAATTGGCTGACAATAGCAGTCGCTGTATCATAACCTCCTGGTTCCTTTCTTGCCTGGCTAATAAGAAGTAAGACTAATTTAATTTTTACGACGTCCCAAATCTATGGCTGTACGATTCGGAAACTTAATAAGATTGTCCTGCCGAGCCAAGAAAAGCTTAGTGGTTTTTAGCTTACTTTCTTCTTCTGGGTTTCAGTTTCGGGACATTTATGCAGTGGCTGAGACTTATTTTTTTTTTTTTTAAAGGCTGTGTTTCATCAGGATTACTAATGTCTCTGTTTAAGTTATTCTAGGTGCAAATTGGTTGTGTTGGAGCCGAGTAAAATCCTGGGCAAATTTTGGCAAAACGTAAACGTTTTATGCGTTGTTTTGATTTGGGGAACTTTTTTTTTCTGGAGAGAAAAGAAAAACAAACAAACAAACAAACAAAAAGCAGCACCCTCTTTTGTTTCAGCATTTTCCAAATGAAAAGCTTTTGAGACTTTTCCCGTTGAAGCAACTTTTCTTTTCGCGTGATCTTCAGAGCTAACTTTTGTAAAGGGCTGAAAGAGTCAAAGCGAAACATTTGTTTCGGTCGACCCCAAATGAATATTTCAAATTTATTTTTTTTTTAACCTTTTTTGGTGGTTTTTTTTTTTTTTTCAGGATTGCCAGCGAAGCGAAAAATCAGTTATTCACCCGGCTTTATATATACACCATAAACTGATAGAAACTTCAGAGCACCCCAGCGACTGTTTATGCCGCACAGCTGCCGCTAAGCCCTCCATTTAGATCTTGGAAAATTATTATGCTTCTCAGGGTTGCCCGAGAGAGTGAAAACCATCCGTAAACGGCCCGGTTTTTCTCCCTCGGGTTAACAAAGGAGGCAACGTTTGACCAAAATCAGTTTCTGACTTGATTCTCCTTTCCTGGCAGGTACTGACTTTGCTGGTTGCAGGACGTGTTTTATTTCACTGAATTTCACTGAATTTTTGGAGTTGGAAGGGACCATCGAGATCATCTAGTCCAACTCCCCTGCTGAAGCAGGATTGCCCAGAGCTTGTCGGAGCATGTTACTCAGGACGGCATCCAGGCGGGTCTTGAAAATCTCCAAAGAAGGGGACTCCACACCCTCCCTGGGCAGCCTGTTCCAGGGCTCTGTCACCCTCACCGTGAAGAATTTTCTCCTCATATTTGAGTGGAACCTCTTATGTTCCAACTTGTGCCCGTTGCCCCTTGTCCTCTCACTGGGAACCACTGAAAAGAGTCTGGCTCCCTCCTCCTTCAACCCACCCTTGAGATACTTGTCAGCATTAATAAGGTCTCCCCTCAGCCTTCTCTTCTCCAGACTAAAGAGTCCCAGCTCTCTCAGTCTCTCCTCATAAGGGAGATGCTCCAATCCTTGAATCATCTTTGTTGCCCTTCGCTGGACTCTTTCCAGTAGTTCCCTGTCCCTCTTGAACTGGGGAGCCCAGAACTGGACGCAGGATTCCAGTTGTGGCCTCACCAGTGCAGAGTAGAGGGGCAGAATGACCTCCCTTGACCTGCTGGCCACACTCTTCCCTATGCAGCCCAGGATTCCGTTGGCCTTCCTGGCCACAAGAGCACACTGTTTGCTCATTGTCATCTTGCTGTCCACCAGGACCCCTAGATCTTTCTCTTCAGAAGTTGTCTCCAGCAGGTCCACCCCTAACCTGTACTGGTGCCTGACATTTTTCTTCCCCAGGTGCAGGACCCTACACTTTTCCCTGTTGAACCTCATGAGGTTCTTCCTTGCCCAGCCCTCCAGCCTGTCCAGGTCTCCCTGGATGGCAGCACAGCCCTCCGGGGTGTCAGCCACCCCTCCCAGTTTGGTATCATCAGCAAATTTGCTGAGGATACACTCTGTCCCCTCCTCCAGGTCACTGATGAATATATTAAACAGCACTGGACCAAGTATTGACCCTTATGCAGAAGGCGTCGCGGCAGGAGCTGTCGCAGAGCAGCGGGGCCGAGCTGGGCTTGGGGGATAAGTTGTCCTTCAGAAAGATGAGTGCAATAATCGAGAAAAAGATAAAAGTCCCTAATTTTTTAGGGTTAACCACAGTCAAAAACCACACTTAAAATGTGCTTTTCCTCTGGCTGCTTTGCATGATGGCTTATATATATATATATATATAAATATAAAAATAAAAAACATGAAGCTATTTATTTAAAAC
>JAHSPV010073214.1:0-10017 GCA_033628465.1 Calidris alpina | reverse complement strand
CTCCACCGCCCCCCCTTCCGCTCCCCTCAGGGACACCCTCGCCTCACCATGGCCTCCTCGGAGCGCGCCACACCAGCCCCCTCCACAGGCCTCCCTGACCCCTCAGGGCCTCTCTGTGGCGGGTCCCCACCCCACACGGCCCCCGGTGGCCCTCCTGGCCCTGGCTGCCGCCGCACCTACCCGGGCAGCCCGCCACAGCTACGGCCAACGGTCCGCGGGCGAAGGGCGGCGCAGTGCCATGCCGGGCCCTGGCACTGAGAGCCGCCGCCGCCCCGGGCTGCCCTGGGACACCGAGCTCGGCGGCGGCGGCAGGGGCGGGAGCGCCGCGAGCGGGCTGGAAAGGGCCGGGCCGGGCCGCGCCGGGCGCAACAACACGGCGCGGCTGGGGCCGCGGGGCGGGGGAGGCTGCGCTGCGCAGCCTGCCGGGAGGCGTAGTTTTCGCGCGGCGCAGAGAGCCTGCAGACGGACCATCGCGGACTACAGATCCCGGCATGCTGCTGGAGGGGGCGCGACGGGAGCGGCGAGAGGCGAGCCGGTGCGGAGGCTGCTGGGACGGCAAGTCCTCCTGCAGGGGCGACTCGGGCAGCGCCGCGGGGCGCGGACTACCCATCCCAGGGACGCCCGCGGCGGGGACGGGCTCCCTTTGTCCTCCGGCCCTGCTTCCCGCCTCACGGCACCTCCCCTCAGGCGGGCGGCTCCCTTACGTCACGGGAGCCTCCCGTCCCCAGTGCCGCTCCTGCCCACTGCCCACCCTGAGGGCCAGGGTCCGGGGCGCTGCCGAGGTCCCCCACCCCGCGGTGGGGAGCCAGGCCCTCCGCGGGCTGGACGGGAGTGGGCAAGGCGAGGGGCGGGAGCCGACAGCTGTTTGATCGGATTTTTCCCGGGGCTGGCGTTGTGGTGTTGGTTCTTTCTCTTTTGAGGTACTTGAGTGAAAAAACATCGATTAGCTAGAGGACTGGTACCAAATACCCCCTGTAAGGAGAGAACATCTTCGTATTTAAATGAACTGTATCTCAACTGGAAGCTTTTCAACAAAAGTCTTACCTGTCAGATCTCTGGATTGCATGAGTTCTGAGTTCACACCTGCAAGACAACTCTTCTGGCCCCACAACCACGTTTGATAAATATCCTGGTAGCAGCACAACGCCTTTGCTTCGGAGGTCCAGGAACAGAGAGAGGAATGCCAGCCTCCTTGCGGGGTGGGGAAGGAAGGAGAAGGGAGTTCAGCCAGGACCGAGGAGTGACACCCACAAATCACCCTGTAGAGGGTCGGGGTGAGTCCCTGGGTACCTTACTCGGGAGTCATTCCACCCTGACAGCTCAGCTCCACCTCGTGTCATGGAGACTCATGAATTTGGCCGTGTAGTTTCATTCTTGGCATCAAGCAAGAGGGCAAAAGTCTCACAAAAAAAAATGTTTATGTTCGTTAATGTGCCAGGTTTGAACACCAAAAAGCTCTCTCACTAACCTCACCCATAGACCTAGGGTGGTAACAGTGTCAGGAGAATACTGACATGGAGCTGCTAATGACTGCAGGGAGGAGCAGCAATTAACTTGTTTTATCAGCTTAATTTAGGGTAAGTCTTTAAAAACTGTGATCAGCCTGTGGATCAGCATTGCAGGCCCCTCTTAACTTGCAGAAGCTGGGCAGCTGTTTTAGAGCTGGCCCAGAAGCACAGGAGGGGATTCAAATGTAGGCTGATGTTCCTCCTTTTTTGGGACCTGTGAGCTGTTTGTTTCAGAGCAACAGGTCCACAGACAGGCAGGAGAGGTTGCGTGGGAATTGTCCTCTGGTCACCACCTAGAATAAGGTCAGCAGCTGGTCACAAGTTGTGCAGGGCTGGACATGATTGCTCCCTTGAAAGGCAATTATTTCTGTGACTTTCTTGTGTGAGGAGAGGGTTACCAATGTGCCCAAAAGAGCACAAAACCAAATCACTACCCCTGGAGAAACAGGCTTCCCTGACTTCTCCATGGCTGTTGATGGCACGTTTGTGTCCACCAACAACTCCATTTGATTCTCAGACTATATCAACTGGAGCAAAAGGAAAATAGAAGCACCTTCTTGTGCTCCTTGCTCCCTTGTTTTTCAGTCATCTCTGTATTCCTAGGATTCAGGGAGGGAATGGCATTTGGTTTTGGTTTTTTTAAACATTAGCAATTGTGATTACAGAACAATATACACAACTTGTAGTATGATATATAGACTTGTTGCTTCAGCACCCAGAAGCTACCTGTGCATTGTGCTAAGAGCTGGACCTCCACAGAGGGAAGTTCCTGCCACACAGAGGAGTTCCTGCCTGCAAGAGATCTATGTTTAAAAAAAAAAGCCAGCTTAGTAACTGCAAAAGAGGAAATATTTCTGCTAGAGGAGAGCAGCAGGGAGTTAATTACATGCTGGAGTGCCCAGGCCTACAAAATGTCTGTCACTTGCTATTTAGGGTTAAAGCTTTCACCTGGCCCTGGGAAGCAGGGCTGTGGGAAAGGGAGCTTTGGGCAGGACTGCAGTTTCTCTTGCCTGGCTGGCAGTACAAGCAGGCAGCTCCTCCTGGGCCTGTTGGGATAGTACAGGGAATTACCTTGATCCTGAAGCAGGTAGGCATGAAAGTGGGTATGGCTGATGGAGCAGGTAGCTCTAGGAGCCAAGCCAGCCTTGTTTGCACCCTTCTGTGCCAGTTCTGACACTGCTGGTTAGCCTTTTCCTTCATCGCAGAATTCTTAAGTTCTTGCCCGTTCTTACGCTTTGCTTCACAAAATTGTAGGAACTTGATGCTTTGGGGATTCCTACTCCTTTTTCCAAGCTGATTAAAACTGGTCAAAAAATGTGAGCAGGAAAGAGTCAAATACGTATACATGTAAGCATGCATGTTTGGTGTCCCTGTGTGCTGTATGGCTGTCCATGCCTGGATGCTGAGGGGGGGGGAAATAAGGCTGTTATTGTGTTAGGGTTTCTTCTCACAATAGAGAAGAAATAACTTTTTTAAAGTATTATTTTCAAAGGGATAAGCTGGCTTAGTTAATTTTTTTTTCTTTGACCCTTTTCTAGTTCTTTCTGTTAAAGCAGAGAGATAAACAACTAGAATAAAGAAAAACTAGGTTAAAAGCCGGTGACAAAAAAATGTAGCATTTAAACAAGTCTTCTGCTCAGCACCCTTTTCCCCCACTCCCCCAAACTCCACGTCAGTTCTGATAGACACTTAAAAATAAGCTGTGCTGCAGTCCCCATTCCCAGGTCGAGTTTTACCAGAGCACGAAGCCCGTTCTGTTCCTGTCTGCAGAACTGTAGCCTTTGTCAGAGATAAGTGGGTCAAAATTGCTTAACATTCTCTCTATAAAAAAGTAATTATTTCAGAAAGCTGTTGTATTCTGCTGTCAGCGTGGCATGCATTCTGCTGGCGTTCTCCTCTCGAAGCTCTGAGGGCTGGAGCCCCTCTGCTGGGAGGGGGGGCTGAGAGAATTGAGAGGGCTCAGCCTGGAGAAGAGAAGGCTCCAGGGAGACCTTCGAGCCCCTTCCAGTCCCTCAAGGGGCTCCAGGAGAGATGGGGAGGGACTCTGGATCAGGGAGGGGAGCCCTAGGAGGAGGGGGAAGGGTTTGACACTGAAAGAGGGGAGATTGAGATGGGATGTGGGGAAGAACTTGTTTGGTGTGAGGGTGGTGAGAGCCTGGCCCAGGTTGCCCCGAGAAGCTGTGGCTGCCCCATCCCTGGAGGGGTTCAAGGCCAGGTTGGAGGGGGCTTGGAGCAACCTGGGCTGGTGGGAGGTGTCCCTGCCCAGGGCAGGGGGTGGCACTGGGTGGTCTTTAAGGTCCCTTCTAACCCAAGCCTTTCTGTGATTCCTCTCTTCTTCTTTTTTTTTCCATCCAGTACCATCTTCTCCTTTCCTGTTATTGTCAGTGTCACAGAGCATGGAAACAAAAATCCATACTGAGGACTTTTCGCCACTTTCTTTCTGACTTACAGAGAAGGTGCCCTTTGTGTTTGGGATGATGTTTCCAGGGAGGTAAGGATGGATTTTATTTTGGTGAACATGAGGGTGGGCTACAACAGGTGTAATTCTCTTGTAACAGAGAAATCTTGAAGGAAGTATTTACAACTTTTGCCCGATGAGCTGATACGGCTGCCTATGTTTCTGTGAAGTCCAGAGAAGAGCATGAATAGTTGTTACAAGAAAATTCAGCTGATGTGTTCTTAAATGTTCCACTAAAGTAACACAGCCTTTGCTTTTTGCTAGGAAGCAATGAGTGAATCATGAGGAGCCCTGCAGCCTGCTCTCCTGCTGTTCCCTGCCTTTCACCAGATGCTGGTGAGAACACGAAACTCTTCAGTGAGACATCTCAAAGTTTCTTCCCCATTTGAAGGTAGAAGTGCTGCAGCTGCGTTACTGCATCTCCACCTGTTGCACACTTACTTGGGTCAGACAGAAAGTGGGGGCGGGATTAAAAAGTGTGATAAGACACCTTAAGGAGGGTCAGCCTGGAGCAGTTTACTGCTCAAAGCCCAGAATGCCAGGGAGTAGACAGCGCCTAGCGCCTCTGCAGCCTTGTCTGCAGCTGGAACTGTTTATGGCCGAAACAACCCACAAGGAAAAGACCTCAAGACCTGTTGCTCTACATCTTAGATCTACATCTTACTGTTCTGTGTCTGCTCTGGCTTATTAAACTCTTCCAAGAAAGTGTCTGTTTGTCGTTGTTTCAAGCACTGTTAGATTTTTCTGTATGAGTTACTCAAAATACCCAGATTCACATTGTTGTGTACCTCCTGAGAGACTTGGTGTAACACTGCTGTCAGGCCGTGCAGGCATCCCTCAGAGAGCTGAGCTGAGCAGAGCAGCATGGCATGGCCTGCTGTGAGGTGTCCTCTGGTCCCTGCGGTGTTTGGCAGCTCCTCAGTGTTTGAGATGAGGACACTGGGGCTGTTGTCCAAATCTGGGGGCTGGGTCAGGGCTTTCCACCCAGTTTCCTCCCCTCCCAGGCGGGCAGCGGGTCTGCAGAGCCCTTCCAGTGCCCTCGGCAGACAGACCCTGCTGTCCAGGAGCTTTGACGGGCTCTGGGGGCCGGCAAGTGGTTTTTGAAGCAAACCTGGTTTGCGCTTTGTTGGTGCCACCAGGTGGCAACAGAGCCCCACGCTCCCTGCTGGGCGACAGCACCCCCTCCTGCCAAACCCCCCTTGCCCTGCTGCCTCTCTGCCCTTTCCTGCCCGGGCTCCCCCTCTGCCTCCCGCAGCCCTGTCCGGCCGGGGTGAGGAGTGGTGGTCCAAGCCAGCAGCTCCATACTGGGCACCCGGATCTAAAGCACCCATCTCTGGCTTGCAAAGGAGAAGGGAGTGACTGGCTGGGGAGCAGGGGAGGTGGCAGCTGGTGGCAAGATATCTGCCCTGGCACCCTGAGTTTTCCTGCTGCGTGGCCAAGGCCAAGCCTGGTTCAGTTTCTGATGTCTGCCCTGGGTACAATAATAGCAATTCAGGCACAATGAGGGCAAAACAGCAGAGAGTAAAGTGTGTGTCACGGAGGGTAACGATGGCTGTGTGTCCAGATGGAAAGAGCTGCTAAGTGACTGGGTTACATGGTGGCTGGATGACAGCAGGTCTGGTGTCTCAAGCTTTTCTGTACTGCTCCATGGACTCATTATGGGACATTATTTGCAGCAACCGCTTAGGCATCTGTTACGGTTTAAGAAAAGCCGTAACAATTTATGGTCATTTAGACAATTATCCTCTCATTCGATGATCCCTCCCCACCCAGAAAGGGGAATCGGTGAACACAAGGAAACACGAGAGTTGAAATATAAATAGATTTAATAGGATAAGACTAAGTAATTAACACTAATACTAAAGAACTGGTATTAATCCTGATACTGCTATAAGATATACAGGATTATACTCAGCCCATTCCATCCCAGGACGCCGTGCACTCCCTGCAGGGACAGCCAGTGTGGGACCCTGCGAGCGCTGCGGCTTTGGGAGGGAGGGAAGGGCTCTGGCTGTGGCGGCTCTGGCACCGGGGCAAGGAGTTCTCTGGACCTGCCGCCAGCAAGGGAGAGAGAGAGAACTATGCAGCAAACTTTTCTAATTTATATTGAAAGTGATGCTCCAGGATGCTCCTGCTTCCTGCAGTGAAAAATCCCTAATAAACTAGCATTATTCCAAGGTGAGAGCATAGAGTACTTGGTCTTCAAGCCATGTTTCTGTCTACTGGCAGAAGACAGTTTAAGATGGTGAAGCTGAATCCTGGGCTATTGTAGACCTCTGTGCTCTGCTGAGGCAGGAATGGATGTGGGTAATGTCATTGCTGGAGAGACTTTTGCTTTCCTGCTAGGGACTAGCACCTGGAAGTTGAATGCAGATGGGTGGGTGGACCCATGTCTAAGGGAGTGACAAAGGATAGGTGCTGGTATACAGTTTATCTGGGGGATGGACCTGACAGTCACTGAACCCTTCAAGAGAGAGTCCTGTCTGGAACCATGGAGTATCTATGGAAATTAGTGTAAATGCTCCTTAAAACAGAGAACAAAATGCTCTGCTGGAACCGATAGCATGACAGTGTGCTTTAGTAACCAACCTGCTTTTAAACTGGAGCAACTAGATGTGATTTAGTTGGAGTCCTCCTCAGCTGTAATTCTGATAAAACCACAGTGTGGTCATATTTGTGTTTACAAAGATCTCTGCCATTCAAAATGGTAGCCCAACTTGCTGTCCTGAGGTGCTTCTGACCCCTTCTGCATTCAAGCTTTCCTCTGTGAAACTTTCACTGCGTCTTCCTGAAGCTTTGCCTACCTGAGCTGTCCTGATCCAATGCATGGGAGCCACTCAGAGACTCCTTGGAGAGGAAACTGATGGTTTCATTTGTGTATTGAGACCCACAGTTTCTCCAGTGGAGTACACCCATTGTAGTGCTGAGTCCTGGCTCTGAGTTCAGCACGCAAGGTTTTACAGAGAAAAACTTTTCTTTCTCTCCCCAGGTGACATGACAGTTGCCATTCCCCTTGCTGATGGATTTCTTTTTCTTGTCAGGATGTGTTTTTCATGCCATTAAACTAAAATATAACACTAAATAAAAGCAATTACTAGGATACATGTACTTCGGAGAAAAGAACTCCCAGGGTGTGCATCCCAGATGCCTTGTGGAAGGGAAAACTAGCAATCCATGTTTTGTTAAGGAAGGAGTCCTCTTTGCTCATATTTGTCCAGAAACATTTTTAAACAGGAAGATGCGGAGTTCCCTGATTGAGTGCACAGTTGTCAGAATTAGGATTCTGAGAAGCTTTTTCTGTCCTCCTGTAAAACAAGGAGGTGCTCTTCTATACCTCTTTCTCATGAGGGACTCAGTGACAGCATCAAACTTCTGTTTATTAATTAACATTTCCTTGGCCTCTGCTGTCTGGTCCAAAGCTACAGCCATATGACGTGAGTTTCTGCAAGGTGTTTATCACTTGTATACCACTATGTGTATCGCTTTTATGTATATCACTTCATCAGTCTCACACTGCAGTGGCCTGATCTCAGGGCTGCTTCTGGAACTGAAGTTCTCCTTAAATCACAAAGATCGTATTTCTCCTAACAAAATGTTGTATGTATGTTAGTGCCAGCAAGAAATTTTGTGCTGCTTTGGCTTCTATCCAAGGAAACTGGTCTGTGGTTACCAGGAAAGGAGAAATTGGGCCTTGAATGAAGATATGCTTTGGGAACGTATAGGAGAAATAGGGAATAGATCTTGTGCAGGTCTGCGTGAAGCTGATTTTGCTCTGATAATTCCCAATGAGCATCATCTACTACTTTTAAATCAGGAAGCTCTGTCTGTTAAATGACTCAAGCCATACAGCTACCCAACTTTTCAACTTAATTGATAGGGCACCTCTGTCCCTTAAACAACAAATGTTCGTCAGGAAGCATACAAGATGGCACAGGGGCTGCCTGTCTTCTTCACGGAGGGCTGTGAGAGGAGTGGAGATGTGCTGAACTGCTCTCAGTGTCTCTGCTGTAGTGGAAAGCTCACTACCTGGCAGGGTTTCTCACGTTTCTTGCTCCTTTCCAATGTAGCTGCTCTCAAATGTGTGATCTGATTGCGTATGTGTGTGTCTGTGTATTTCTCACTCCCTCTGCCACACAGAATGATGCTAGACAACACTGACTCCCTCCCTCACAACCACTAGCCCTTCACTTAGGAACTGTGCACTTCAGCTGGAGCCAGTCACTTGAATGAGGTACCTCTTCCCAGAACTGTAGTTTTATGTGTTTCTGCTTTGTTCTTTGAAAATGCTTCCCCTAATTCTAGTTTCACATTCTCCTTGCTGCTGAGTGACTTCAGATTTAAGCTGGCCAGGGTATTGCTGGTGTCTCTCCCCGGCGGGAGCTGTGGGATACTGCGCTCTTATTGCCAGTGCGCGAGCACCTTCCTCAGGTGAAATTTCTGGAATGTTAAAGGGAACTTTTAGTTCAAGTTTTCATTTAGAGTTTATTAATTTATGTGAGTAAATTCTATTTCATAGAATCATGTAGGTTAGAAAAGACCCTTAAGATCATGGAGTCCAATTTAAGCCTTTTCTTTGCTGTAAAACAAAAATATGAGACCTATGAGCATCTGTTGAAATTCTGAAGTGATATAAAGCACAGCAGAGTGATACGTGAGCATCTTGCAAAATACAAGCAACCAGCATTGCTTGTGTTGAGCTTGTTCTTCAGGCTTTTTGTGAAAAATATTTAGTCTTGTCCAATGTGTAGTAGATTTATTTTATGTTATTTTATTTTTCCTACCTCTCTGGCTCCTCCTAATCAAATTACAAACTGAATTAGCTCAATAAAAAAAGACTTATCTGAGACTGCAACTTTTCTGCAGTTTTGACTTCGTCCCCAGAGAAGGCTATTGGTCTCAAGCTTTGCTTATTCATTTCAACAGTTGACTCAGTTGAGTAGTTGAGTAAGAAGTGTACTGTGTTTTTGTGTTTTTTGGTTTTTTGTCTCAGGTGCTTTTCTGCATTCTAAAAATCTTTTAATCTTCATGTTTGTTAGTTTGATTTAGCACATAGGTACATAATTTTATTTCTGGTTTGGTTTTTGGTTTTTTTTTTAATTGCATTTGTATGAATGTTCAAGGGGGCATACACTAGCAACATGAAGTAAAAATAATCCTACTAAGTAGAAGACACCCCAGCCACATTCAGATTTCTGATGTATCATCAGCTGATTGTATGTTTACAGCTGATCTATATAATTACTTAAATACACATCACTTTTATCCTTTATAGCTGGGGAACAATAACCATAGTGTTGAGCTGCATTCAGATGCAAATAAACAGGTCTTAATTCTTGCAAGTCTGACACTCACCCTATCTTAGAAACCAGTATTAAATTAAACCAGATTAAAATCAGTGACCTCAAACAAGATTTCCTGCTTGCTGATTCTGAAATATGGTTAAAATTAACTTCGAGTCACTTTGACTGAAGTGTGTCCACCCTGAGCCTCTTTGGCAATGTCTTTTAACATCTGGCCAGATGTTTGCTGTTGTTATGCCAGTGCACAGTGCTAAAGTCTGATGCACTGGAGGAGATGTGAAGGCTGGGCAGGAAGCAGAGAACTAAGAGCTCAGCTCTTCCTGAACTGATGGTCAAAGGCTCGTAGCAGGTCTTTCCTTAGAGCCCGGAAAAATAACCAGGATGCACTGTGGAGCCTCAGAAGGGATGACTATCGATGATGGTGGGGTTCTCCTCCTTCCCTGAGCATGGGTGGGCATAAGTACCACCTCATCCCTAACACTTAGAGCAGCTACTACACCCAACTGCCTTTCCGAGTCGTGTAAACACTCTAGCACAAAGGTTTCCAGTTGAAGTAAGGGAGATGATGGAATTCAAAGTCAACAAATGTAAGTTAACCCTGCCTTGGACACATACCTGATCAAGCTCATGTTCCAGCCAGAATGAAGGAATTGCTTTGTCCTGGTTAGTGTACATGCCTGAACCAGATATCTCAATGTCAGGTAACAAAAAGTTGTCCACTTTTCCCTTCCCTTCCCTTCCCTTCCCTTCC
>JAHSPV010073201.1:0-10306 GCA_033628465.1 Calidris alpina | reverse complement strand
TCACCTCCTGCCAGAGTCACCAGGCACAAGACCCTCAGCACAAACAGGACCTGGAAAGAAACAGCCTTCATGTTCCCGTTGGTCGGTGGCAGCAGGAAGGGCAGGCAGGGAAGGATTATGGGCAGCAAATCCCACTCCTGAGTGCTTATTGCATCCTCGGGAGCAGCACAGCCGCTGCGGCTCATCCCAGGGTTGTGGAGCCCCAGGATAGGGCTCTCAGTTGTTATTCAGCTCCCCCCACGCGCGTCTTAGGGTGACGACAGGAGGAGGAGGGAAAAGCAGGAGAGGGGAGGGAATACCGCCTTCTCCGGAGCTAGATAGCTCCTGGAATTCCCCGGCCACACTTAATCAGCTTTTCTCAGTGCTCACAGGGCAGCGCCAGCCTCCTTGGCAAATTATTCAGGCTGGGACTTTCAGGAGGTGGCTGCTCCATCCTCCTCTTCCACCAACGCCTCTCTTGGCCAGGCAGCCCCTGCCAGGGCGCCACTGTCCCCAGGCTTGTGAAGCTCCCCCCAGCTCCAACCAACAGCCCCCTGACGCACATTAAGCTCATTATTTACCCCAAATGCAACAGCAGCTATTCCCTTCTGTTTTGGGAGCCATCTTACAGCATCTTTTGGTCATCAGGCCAAAAGAGGCAGCAATTGCTGATCAGGATCACAAGCTCCTCAGGTAGATTGGCGAGCCCAGGCCAGGCTGCCTCTTAGGAGCCTCACCAGAGGAGGTGTCCCATGGTCTCCCCAGGCAGCCCCCCATTCCCTGGGCACGCTGCCTGCAGCCTGTGCTGGTCGCTCCAGCCCTGACTTCGGGGACACGGCAGGCTCTCGGCCATCGGGGCTCACTGATGCCGAGGGCAGGAGAAGGAGACTCCCAGCTCTGCAAGCCACCAGGATGGCAGGGGGGGGCTTCCCAGCACCAGCACGAAGCCAGGTCTGATGCGGATATCCCCCACAGCTGTCACATCCTGCACCTTTACTTTCTCTTTCATCTCGGATCCCAGCAGAATACATAACAATTTTCCCCTGCCCACTCCCTCAACTGGGAGACGAAGATAAGAACGAGACTGAGACAGTGTGGCTGCCCCTGAAATCTATTTCCCCCCCCCAGAGTTTTCTTAGGGCTGGTGGAAATCTGGCTTCTCTGTGCTGTGGGAAATTCCAGCAGCTCCAGTTAGGATTTTATTCCTAAAGACTGAAAATCCCCAGCTTTCCATATGATGTACTTCAAAAGCATTTGGTGAAAACCCCAGCCTGCAACTTCAGCCTTTGCTAGAAGAAAAAAAATATATTTCAAGGAAATAAAATAAAATAAATATTAAGACCTTGGTGGATTGATCCTAGCTGGTTTGATGCAGCCAGAACAGCACAGGCGGTGGCTGTCGGGATGTTTGCTGGCCCCTTCCCCAAATGGTGTTTTCTCAGGCTGGGCAGAGCTTTACAGGAAAGTTTTATTCCGGGAACCGGCACTGCCTGAGGCCGTGGGGCACCTTGGCTGCTGGCCGGGATGGCGCAGTCCACACACGCTCGTGTCTACCCTGAAGAAACAGGTTCTGCTTCTTCTGCAAAGGGTTTGCTGCCAGCGGTGGATACACTGGGCTCCAGAGAAAGCGGGAGGGTGAGCGCTTTGTTTGCTAAAGGCATGACTTCCCACAGGCCTTGTTATTTTAAGGCACAAGCAGCTCTTTGGCAGCTGCTTTTCCAGTGCCGACGGGGCTGGTGGTGTTTTACGTGGTAGGGGACTCCTCCAGGACACTCTCCGAGACCCTCGCTTTGCTCCCAGTGAGCTGGATTTGGAGGTGGCATCTGCCCAAGGCAATCCCACAGCTGGAGGGTGGAAGGCAGGCACAAGCCTTCAACCACCATGGGTCTAAGCCACCAGCAAAGCCCTGCAGTTCCCACCAAAAGCAGGACACAGGACACAGGCTCTGATGGGAGTGGGCAACTCCAACGAGCCGTGACAAACCTGGGCTGCAGCTGGCAGAAAACTGGCCTCATCACCTCCAACCCGCTTCCTACACCACCCTCCCCATCCCATTGCACATCTCCACTCCAGCACGGCCACACCAGCCACTTACCCCACTTCTTTTAGGTCTTGCAGCATTGAAAAACCCGAAGTCAGATGATCTGCTGTAGCCCAGGAGATATTTCTGCTGTAGCTAGCAACAAACCATAGGTGTTGCATTCATAGAATAAATCAAATTGTTTTGGTTGGATGAGACCTTTAAGATCATCAAGTCCAACCATCAACCTCATACTGCCAAAGCCACCACTAACACATCTGCCCATCTTTGAAATAACCCCAGGGACGGTGACTTAACCACTTCCCTGGGCAGCCTGTTCCAATCTTGACAACCCTTTTGGTGTAGAAATTTTCCCTCACATCCACGCTAAACCTCCCCTGGTGCAACTTGAGGCCATTTCCTTTTGTCCTATGGCTTGTTCCCTGGGAGAAGAGATTGACCCCCCCCCCGGCTACCCCCTCCTTTCAGGGAGTTGGAGAGAGCAAGAAGGTCTCCCCTCAGCTTCCTTTTCTCCAGGCTGAACACCCCCAGCTCCCTCAGCCGCTCCTCACAAGACTTGTGCTCCAGACCCCTCACCAGCTCCGTTGCCCTTCTCTGGACCTGCTCCAGCCCCTCAATGTCTTTCCTGACATAAGGGGCCCAAAACTGGACCCAGCCCTTGAGGTGGGGCCTCACCAGTGCCCAGTGCAGGGGGACAGTTACTGCCCCAGTCCTGCTGGCCACACTGTTCCTGACACAGGCCAGGATGCTGTTGGCCACCTGGGCACACTGCTGGTTCATATTCAGCTGCTGTCGACCAACACCCCCAGCTCCTTTTCCACTGGGCAGCTTCAGCCACTCTGCCCCCAGCCTGGAGCGTTCACGGGGTTGGTGTTACCCAAGTGCAGGAGCTGGCCATTGGCCTCATTGAACCTCACACCATTGGCCTCAGCCCATCGATCCAGCCTGTCCAGATCCCTCTGTAGAGCCATCTGACCCTCAAGCTCAACTCTGTGTCCTCTGTGAACTTACTGAGGATGCACTCAATCCCCTCGCCCAGGTCACTGATAAAGATATTAAACAGAACCAGCCCCACTGAGCCCTGGGGAACACCACTTGTGACCAGCCACCAACTGGAGGTAACGCCATTCACCACAATTCTTTGGGCTCCTCCATCCAGCCAGATTTTCACCCAGCAAAGCATACACTTCATATTGATCTGACAGTGACGGATCTCAGGACTTCTCTGGGCTCACCTTGGCTTCGGCTAATTTTAGGTTCTTTAGTTATGATAGAAATTGTCTAGGCAATTGCTGTTGTATTCATTTGATTTAGTTTTGCTTTAATTTCTAGAAATAGCAAGTAGTTAATAAGCAATGGGTCTGGGTCTGTAGGATGTGATGTGGGTGAGGGCAGGCAGAGGAGGACAGCAGCAATGCCAGTCCATAAGCACGAATCACAGTGCCCAAGCAATGGAGCATGCAGCCCCGCGAGCCAGGGACAACCAGCTTTCAAGGAAACAAAGAGCTGAGAACCTGAGTAACCGGGAACCAGGGAACACAGACTGCGCTAAGAAAATGTATGAAAATGAAAACAAGCAGACCAAGACTGAGGGGGAAGAAAGACCACCATGAACGTCACATACTTCTAGCAAAGACAGTGGCTGGGGTAGCTCATCACAGTCCTTCCCCATTTTTCCTTAGGAGAACCTGAAGGAGGCTTCTTGAGGTTACCCTTCGCACCTCCTGGCTCCCTGAAGCACCAAAGAAAAGCAGCAGATACTAGGGAGAGGGTTTGGGTGTTTCCCCCATTTATCTTTCACTGCAGCACGGATAAGGAAGGCCCTTAGACTGATCTGAAACATGGACAAGGCAAAACACAAACAAATGTAGGTCTGTGCTCCTGCTATCAAGGGGGGGCAGAGAGACCATGCACTGTGCACCATTGGGGCTGGGACTGCAATCTCTGGGCCACCTCACATGGCCCCAGGCTTGATCTGTGACTCACACCAGGCAGTTCGATGTGGAGGCTGGCGTCAGGCTGGGCTGCCTGGCTCCAGCTCCTGCCCTGCTCTCAGGAGTTTCCTATCAGGACAGATGTCCCACTGCTTAAAGGCTGGTTGGGCTGCAGAGAAAGAAAGAACAATGTCTGGCATGGACTTGATGTTGGTGACAGCATGAGGCAAGCAGAACACCAGATCTGATGCCATACCCCTAACCTTTGGCTCCTCACTGGTAACTATTAGCCAGGAGCTTGGCTTATTGCTCCAGGCCACAGATACCATGGGCCAAAGGGCCAGATGCCACCAGGAGAGACAGCTCCAGCATTTCCCACCCACTGCAGCTTTACCAGAGCTGTTCATGGGCAGATGCTCGAGCAGCACACGGGGTCAAGGTGTCACAGATGGAAGGAGTGTCTGAGTAATGCCAGGAGAAATACTCTTGAAGGCTAAAAGTGACTTGGCCCTGCAAAGGCAATATGCCAAACAGCATGCCAAGAGAATAAGGGCTGTGTCCTAAACAAATAGGAAATGGCTCCAGAATATGGCAGGTCTCCTGCAGGGTATTTCCAGGTTGGAAATTTATGCTCCTTGGCTATTCTTAGTTCCTTGAGCAAAGAACTCTGCACTGTTTGTTACAGTAGGTTTGTTTTCCTGAAAATCAGGTGGTGACTGGGGAAAAAGGAAAAGCCAACGAGACTTAGGGGGCTGTATGTCACCTGAAAGAAAGACACACCAGAGCTGATCAGATGAGAATGCTGATGATTTCCCTTGCATGGTCTGTTCAGGAAGTCCTAACACCTCAGGAGCTGGCCGTACTGGAGCAGGGAAGCCCAGCACCCTTGGTAGCAGGTGTTACCACCATTCTCTGCTGTCCACCATGTTGTCCATGGTCTCTGTCCCAGAGGGTTGCTGGAAAGAGGTAGTAGAAACACCTGGCTTTTGGGAGGGTCCAGTCAGCATTGATACTGCAGAGAGATGGGCTGACACGGGATTCCAGCTCCGGATATATGATGAGATTCTCTTTCCCCTGCTAATGCTCCCAGCAGGGTGCTGTGGCCCAGAGAAATCCAGAACCAACCCAATGTCCTCCTCTCTCCTGGACAAGGCAACTCAAGAGATGGTTCCTTAGAGCCAAAGGTGGCCTCTCGCTTTGGAGATGCCCTCAGCCTATGTTTAACGTAGAGCTCTCAAGCCATTAGCCTAATAAGAAACAGAATTAAATGACAGGGGGGCTAGGAAATCAGTTTGGTACTGCACATCTTTGAACTTGTCACATTAAAGAAAAAGGCAGGAAATGAGGCTGGGCTGTCTGCAGCCAGCGTCTCCACAGGGGAAGGAACAACTTCTATTTGGGAAGTATTGACCCGTGTGGGGCTTGTGTTTTTAAGAAAATGCTTTACATAGAAAACGTTTTCAAAAATAGCAGAGAACACCATGCAGGCTTTCACTTCTCTGAACACAATGGCTTCCTCCTTCCTTGTGAACAAGAAGAAATCTGGGCTCCAGCACACAGAGCAAAATGCTGATGCCCTGAATTTTTGGGCAGTGAGGCAGCCCCACGGCTGCTGGTCACCATCCCATGCCAGCCAGGCTGCGGGACACGGCTTTTTCCCCGGCAGCATCACATCTGAGCTGCGAGTGGGTGGCTGATCCCAGTGGGAAAGGTTCCCACCTGCAGTGGGACCGGGTGCCTCTCCTCGGCAGCTGGAGCGGCCAAAACCGAGGACAACTCACTCTGCGACTGTCCCACGGGGGCTGCCAAGGAATGCACCGCCTGCCGCAAATAAACAAGATTTAAGTTGGTTGAAAATACCGTGTGCAAAGAAACAAACACAGAGACGGTTAGTTTGCAACACACTTAAGCTCTTCCTAAACAGAGAAGAGTCACTTGTCCCCCGCAGAGCGACGCAGCCACCAGGCACGAGCTCGTCCCCAGGACGGGGGAGTGGGACGGGTCCCCCGGGGAGATGTGCCTGGCTGGCACGGATGAAATCGGGAGCTTTGCAGAGAAGGAGAAGGAGCGTGCTGGGACTCTGCCAGCATGGGCTTGTCTGAGCACATCGGGCCCCTGGCTCCTGCTACCTCCCTACGGAGCTGGAGACACATCCTGATGTCGCAATCCTCCTGGTGCTGCAGGCCCCGAAGGCGACAATTCCATGGAGCTGGCATGATGGAGTGTCAGATGATCCCCCAAAGGGAGGTCTCTGATCACTGCCCTGCAGAGGAGGGTGAGGAGAGTGGGGGCAGGTCAGGACAGGCACAACAGAAACCTCCCTGTGCCACCGGAGACCACAGCAGCCACAGGAGCTGCTGCCAGGCTGCTGGCCTAGCCAAAGGTGGCCTCCCCTCCTTCACATCCTAGAAAGGGTCCTGCCAGGGCCACGGTGGGAACAGGCAGAGGATGGGGAGCAGGAGAAGTGCCACAGCTCTGCTATTTCACCTCTGCCAGAGCCCAGGGCCAGGCTAGTGCCTGCTGCCCTGGCTGAGGAAGAGGATGAGGGATGTGCCTCTGTGCAGTCGCTTCCCCCATCCCTCCCTCCCTCCCTCCCTCCCTCTGCAGCAGGAGCGGAAAACACACGTGGCAGTAACTCCCTGTCCAGGGGGAGTCCTTTTCCGGGCAGGAATGGCCAGGTCCTGACCCCAGCCCTTCCCTCAGGGCTATGGGGAGATCCCACCTGCCCCAGCCCTTCAGTCCCATCCGACGGCACACTTGGTCCAGGACAAACCATCACCTCTCCACATATCTGCTTCCCACTTCTCTATCAAACATGTTCACACACGAATGCCGCCAGCCTCCAGCTTACCAGAAGCACCTCTGTTTATTGCCTTCTCGGAAAGGCTCACCTCTTCCCATCTCCTTAGAGAGAGAAGGCTTCCCATCTCGCCAGAAAAGGGAAGGCTGTGCACCTTCCAATAGCACCTGCAGGACCTGTTTGACACAAGCTTATCGTTAAGCCGTGATGGCGGGTGAAGGAGAAATCCAGAATACCTCTCCCATGCAGTGCTGCTGAGGCTGACCCCTGAGGGTGTCTCCATGAGAGCTGGTGGCACCTGGGCCAGCCCCGAGGGCCAAAAGGAGCTGCCACGTGCAGCGCTATGACATGGCTGCGCTGGGGCCATTGGCACCCCCTGGCCTGAGCTGAGCCCTCCCACCTCACAAGTTTTCACATCCCAGCCAGTCTCCTACGGGGAGATGGGACATCACAGCCCTCCAGACCAGAGCTGTCACTCTGCTTGTTCAAGTGGTTCTTTCTGCCGAGCTCCTGACCAGTGCCCCGGGACACACAGGAGCGGCAGCAAACAGCCCCAGGAGCCCGCAGCGCTTCCAGCGCCCAACAAGCCTTTACACGAACCAGCACAGGGAACACAGGCTGGGCAGGGAAACAAACCCCAAAACAGGCATTTCTCTGCCCAGACCCTTAATCCTTTTCAAGCCTTGCTGGTCAACTGAGAGACCAGGGAGACACCAGACCCCCTCCCTCTCCCACCCGAGCTCTTCTGCACCCCATGTTGTAAGAACAGGGTGTCTCCTTCTCCTCTGCTTTTGCCCACAGCCTCTGTGTTTCTGCCAGGTTTCAGTTATAACCCCACAAGTGACCTGCTCTCTCCCCAGCTTGACCCCAGGGAAACAGGCTTTTGCCTTTCCCAACCCTTCTTTCTGGGAGCATCATGCCTGCCTGTCCCCCCACCAGAAGCAAGAGTTCTTTGGGCTCCCAAGGGGCTGTGGGGTGTATTTTTAGGGTCAATGCAGCTGTGTCACCCCCTAACAGAGCAACAGGCCACAGGTGCTGGCCATGAGCATTTCGGTGTTGGCTGGGGATCAGTAAAAAGGGGTTGCTGGGGGTAAGGATAAGGGAGATTTCTGGCCTGGGCCATGATTCCTCATATCAACCCGAGCAGGGGTGAATTGAAGAAAGCAGAGATGAGGCACGTTTGGGATTCAAAATGCTATTTGGGAAACAATCTCAAACCAGGGCAGGTGACCAAAGGCAGCCCTGCTCACACCCGTGTGCCAAGAGCCAAGTGAACCGTCTGCTGCCAGAGCTGAGGTGCCCCTGCCCCTTCTTGCTGAGCGTGACACAGCCCAGAGCCTTCCCCGGGGGCACCCTCCATCCCCAGCCTCAGCCCACCCCTCCAGAGCACCACAGCTTCACCGGAATTTGGGGAACAGCCTGACCGTAGGCAGCGAGACCCCTCTGAAGGACTCCCCCGAACTGTGACAGAGAGCTGTGATGGGGGAGCACCGGCAAGTGCTCCGGAGGCCGGGAGCGCAGCCGGACCCCGTCAGTCCCCCAGCCGCTGCTGACAGACATCCGCCGAGAGGAAAGACCCCCGTCCGCAGCAGATGCACCGCTTCCCCTGGGCACCTGTGGGATGGCTGATAACGGGCCAAAAAACCCACCCAAAGTGCCCCCAGCCAGGGCCCCTCACTGACCCCGCCAGCCTGGAGGTGACAGGGGCCAGGGGGAAGGGACACGTGTCCTTTCCTGCTCTTTGAAAGGGTCCCGCTCTCCCCAAGGAGCTCACACCCGGCTCTGCCCCCCGGGAAGGCTCCTGCGAGGCTTCCTGGGCTGGAAGGGGACGGTGCAGCCGGCAGACAGTTGCTGCAGCAGACAATGCCATCACGCGGTGGTTATTACAGCCTCAGCCAAACCATCCACACTTAACTCCGGAATCAGTGCTGTTTCCGCCCCGGAGTTAATTAACAAAACCCTCTGCCCTGTCAAAGTGTCTCCACAAGGACTTCCCCTACTCGGTTCTGCTTATGGCTGGACCAGGGCTCCCCAGCAGCGACCTCCCTGTGGGTCCTGGGCACCTCCAGAGGCTGGGCTTCTCCCATCGGGGAGGAGTGGGATCTGCTGGGACAATCCCAGCCCGTGGGGGTCCCAGGCTCCTGCTGACCCCATGCAGGAGCTGGACCCACGCCTGGAGGGGGCATGGGGAGGAGATGATTTCAGCGCTGCTCGATCGTTTCCTGCTGGCTGAGATGCTGCGCTCGTGGCCACAGATAAACATCTCCCCTCTGAGGCCACCGGGCTTTCACCGCAGGACAAAAGGGCTGACTGAAAAGTTAAAATAGCTTTCTCCGCTGGCTGTTTATGTCACTTTGGATGTGGCTTTTTCCGTTTCCGCCCCCCCCATTCACTTCTCCCTCCTCTGGCTGCTCTCCCAGTTTGCTTTCCCAGCGCCATTTGCTCAGGCCAAGACGGCCAAGAACAGCTCCCCTGAGCCGTACGCAGGGCAGGCAGGGTAGGAGGCTGCAGCCGGGCTCACGAATGGATCTTTCCTTGAATTGCCAGTATTTCAAGGAAAAGCCATTTTTGGGAAAGGCTGAAGTCAAGCCCCTGGGGAGCGTGTGTCTGGTGGCCAGACCTGGGCCCAGTCCCCCTGTGGGGCTCAGCAGCAGTGAGGGGGGTTCAGCTGCAGCAGCTCCAGGTGTCCCAAATCCGGGTTATACATTGAAAGCTTTTATATTTCACAAAACTCAATTAATTAGCACACTGTACTTATCATTGGCGGCTCATGATTTCACAATAAGCTTCTGCTGGCTACTCCTATTCTCACTTTGAATTAAAGGTGTAGCACATCTGTAAATCACTGTGTGTGCTCATCCAGGAGGCTTGTAGCTTGAGATGTGGAGGTGTGGTTTGCACATTGCCATGAGCTAAGTTCATTTAAGGGACACATACTTTTTATTTTCAACTCTTTGTAACAACCAGCAACTTTGCAGTTTTAAAGGAATGCCCCAGTTTTCCCAAGTTAGGTTCCTTTCTTTGATTGCCCAAGGGCTTTTCTTCCTTGGCAACATCTTGTCTGCTTTGCCTTCATCACAGCTGGAATGTGCAACCAAGACTGTGTGCCACCTCCCATCCCAGCACAGTCCAGTCCCATGTGCCACATGTCCTGGCACCTCCTTCAGTCCCCTAGCAGTCCTCACTTCTCCACAGTACGTGCTACCACCAATAAAACCAGTATTAAACGAACTCCAGAGAAGCAGCGGGAGCTGCTGACAGGTGCTGAGAGGACGTGTTTTTCAGTACAGAAATCCAAGCGCTGACTTCTCTGCAACTAGCCTGTGCACGGAAGAGTTGTCTCCTTCATCACATCCTCAGAGGGACACCATTGGTTATTTCTGGTCCCTTTTCTAAACCAGAAAATAAGCAGGTGTGCAATGTGGAGAGTCATAGAATCATGGAACCATAGAATGGTTTGGGTTGGAAGGGCCCATCCAGTGCCACCCCCTGCCCTGGGCAGGGAACACCTCCCACCACACCAGGTTGCTCCAAGCCCCCTCCAACCTGCCC
>JAHSPV010073166.1:0-18302 GCA_033628465.1 Calidris alpina | reverse complement strand
GTGATGGGAGAGCCGGCGTGGCCGTGTGTGACACACCGCAGGGACACCGGGGCCAGGGGACACCTTGTCCCCCAGCAGCGGGAGCTGGGGCAGGGTGGGGGTCTCTTCCCTGGGTGCAGATCCCGGCTTTTCCCGGATCAGGAATGGTCCCAGTGGGGCCTTGGGCTGCAGCACTTGCACCACGTGCAGTAACGGACGGGCCCGGCGGAAGGAAGCAGCGCAGCAGAAATTTTTAATTATGTATTTGACACTAGTATTCTCAGTTTGAGCTCACGCAACGTTGGTTAGTTACCTCAGTTAATTAGAAATTTTACAGATGGATAAAAAAGTTTATAAAGCACTGAAAAAAGGGCAGGGCGTTCCAGACGGTGACCGTCTCCCCCTCCCTTTGTTCTGGGGAAGCGAAAGGCTCTGGAGGAGCCCAGCCCCGGCTCCCACTGCCCCCCCGGGAGGGTTTTGCTGGTGGATGCAGACCCTCTCCCCCCACTGTGAGGGGTAAGAGCTGGTGGAACAGCCCGGCTGGGCTGGGGCATCCCCTGGGGGGACGTTAAATGAAGCATAATGTAGTGGTAATTCACAGTCATGTTAAATGTGATGGATGGGTCCCAGAGGTGGGGACGGGGCAGTCACTTGGCAGCTGTGATTTAAGAGCGGTCCGAGGCCAGCGGGGGGTGGATTTGGAGGGCTCACTGCGTGGGTCCCCCAGCTCCTGTCGACACACCCGAAGCTTTCAGTCAGGTTTTGTTAATGAGGATTTTTTTTTTTTCCTTCCTTCCTGGCATGCTTTTATGAAAGTCTGATGGAGCAGAGGTTCAGGGAGGACAACAATACTCACCTTGACATTATCAGCACGTTGGAGAAACGGAGGTTTGCCCCTTGGGGATGCTGAGCCGGCTGTGCCTGTGGCTCTGCTCTGCCGAGGGGTGTTTTGATCCTGGGGGGAAGAGGGATTCAAGGAGGAAAACATTAAAATAATACCTATTGTGAGGGAGTGTAACGGCACTGGGTGCTATTTACATTTGAAGGATTAGCCTGGTGCTGCGTGAGGGGCATCATGAGGAATAAAACTGGTGGATGCTGCTCTTTGCTGTGGATGAGGTTCGTGCTGGAGCCTGCTCCTGTGGTCCAGCAGCCCAGGATGCTGCTGGCCGGGGCTGGGACCTGGGGGCAAACACCCTCACTCCCCCCAGCCGCCGGGTTTTTGGCCCCATTGGAGCCTGGAGCTTCCCAACCCACATGATTTTCAGATTTGGTGCCATTAATGCACAGAAACAGTCACCACGGAGGAAGGTTTGGAACTGGCTGGTGGCTCACGCAGATGCTGAAGTCTCCTCTGAGGCTTCCCAGCCTTGCAAATGGAATAAAAGTGTTTCTTCCTGAAGTGTTTGAAATCAGTTTTATTTATGTAATCTGACAAGTTATTATGCACAGTCCGTATCCGACGTCATGATTTGTGGGAAAGATCCTCAAATCTATATTTAAAATTACTGTTAAACAGAATTTTTTGCCTCTTCAGCTGCGATAGAAGTGCCATTAACAGTTGTTGCCCTAGAGCTCAAGTACTTCATTAGTTTAGGAAAATTAATTTTTTTCCATTAAATCTTCCTAGGATTCTGATGCTATATTTGCTTGTAAACTTTCAAGAATAAAGGAAAACTGTTCTGCTAGTCATGATCTTTAGTTTTCTCCTGTCTGTAAGGCCTCGGGTAGGTGCAACCTGTAGCTGCATCCTTTGGCTCTGGGTTGAGCACCAGAAAATGCTGCTGCTGTTTGAGGGGGGAAGGAGAATCACCTCCTGATTTAGAGAAGCTCATCTAGTCCTGCTTCTCATTTAGAGTATTGTAATGCTCTTTCAAGGGGTTACTGGAAAAGTTGGAATTTCTATGGCTAGGCTTCTAATTGGGTCTAAAAAGCCTTTGAAACCCGAGGTGCTGGTCGTGCCCGTTACCATCTCCCCTCATAAGCAGCAAAAAGGAGGCAGCTTCCAAGCTGGGGAGAGGAGGAGCAGAGCGGGGTGTCCTGTCCTTGGGGAGAGGGGGCTGGGGGGCAGAGATGTCACTCCTGGGGCTGTGATGCCCCATCTCTGCAGTGAGGGGTTATGCAGGATGCTCTGCAGAGAGTCAGGAGGTCAGTTCCAATACCCAAAACCGATGGTCTACAAAGAAAGATGATGGTGCCATAGGATGAGGGTGAGGTTCCTGCCTCCAGGTCATGCTTAAATACTCATCTCTTCTACGCACAGCTCAAACGAAACTCATTTTGTCTGAGCTGGGAGCTGATGAAAGAGGCAGATGGGACCTTGTCACCAACCAGCCCATCGCTGGCAGTGGGTCACGGTGTTTGCGTGGTGCCCAGCTGGTAGGAGATGCTCCAGGACCACCTTGGAAGTTCACGGTGCTCCTCTTCTTCACCCATCTGCAGCTCAAATCCTGCAGAGAGGTGGCTTTTCAAGTGAAGACTAATCTGAATTAATTTGGCTTTCTCTTCATGAGCCCAGAGAAAATGCCAAAGACTCTTCTCATGTGCAGCTACTTCTGGCAGGTTCGAGATCTTGTTAGAAGACACGTTGCTGTTTTCATGCTCCTCCAGCTTTGTAACAAAAGAGCTGATAATGATCGTGCATGTATACATAAGCGTATTATTCCTGGCCTGGAATATTAATTTATATTGAATTCTATCACGTTTTTTTACATCTTTCTAGTTTAACTTTTTTCTTCTCCTACTTGGACGTTTTGATTCATGCGTTGCTGGAGATGGGGTGCGGGTCTCCTTCTGATGCCTCCATCTCCCCTGAGGATGCCTCTGGTGCTTTATTTGGAATCACACAAGGATCACAGAGGTGGAGACCTCTGAAAGGGAGCTGAGCAGGGAGGCAATGGCTGTGTTCTGGAGCAGCGGGATTTGTGGAGATATTCAGTGCTTCATGGACAGCAGAGTAAATTTCCCTTTAATAGAGCCTTAAATATTCACTCACAATATTTACATAAGCATTGTAACAGCTGCAGAGGAGTCATTAAGGACTACTTACAGAGATAATCCCGATTTTAAAATTCCTTTAATGTGCATTTCCAGGGAGATTACAGCCACATCTATCTGGTCAATAAACCGCACGTGCCCCTCGGCAGGGCTCGCGGGCAGAGCCGGGAGGCGATCGAAAATAACTGGGCAAAACGATGGGGATTAAGCCGTGTTTGTTTCTGGCTTAGTTTGCAGCCCGATGCCGTTGCGAAGGGATATCGTGTGGGCTAATTAGGTGCTGCGCCTGAGAAATCAAAGGCACAACTGATAAAATCAATCAGTGCCCCCAGTAGAAGGTTTTCCTCATCCGGTTGGTTCTGCTGGAGTTATTTGTGCGGGTGAAGAAATGTAGGGTTTCCCATAACTAACCCCACGAGGTGTATCCAAGCTGTGACACTCGTGCTATGTGAGTCAGGGCTGCTGTTGGGGTGAGTTATTGATCATCGGGTGTTTCTGGGGTCATTTTGTTATGGTTTATTCGCTTTCCAAGTTTATAACCTTCCTCAGCATCATCTCCTGGCCAGGGCGAGTGTTGCCTGTTTCCCACCGCAGCACCGAGTTCTGCCAAAGCACCTCGGCTGGGCTGCAGCGGCTGCTATTTCTATATTATTTCTATTTTCTATACATCTTGTGTATGAAGTTTAATCTCCTTTCAGAGCCTTGCTTGTGCAAGTGGCTTCCTCTGTGGCTGCTCCTTGTAGAGCCCGTTTCCCATCTAAGAGGAGGTGGAGACCGAATTGCCAAGCTCCTTCTCACAAACTCGGCAGTAGCAGGGTGTTTAACGCAAGTTAAACAAAATATAAAAGACTGGAAGATCCCTGACTCCTTCCCCTCCTTCAAGATTTCGGCTGGCCGAGCGCGGAGAGACACTAATTTGAGCTGGCAGCAATTCATGTTCACTTTTCAGGACAACAAGGCATCAGAGAATAGGCAGGAGCGGAGCGCGGCTGAGGAGGAGCTGAGAGGCTGCGGGGAGGGATGCGCGGGGAGCAGCTCACAATGGATTCAAACGGAGAGGAAAAAAAAAAAAAAGAGGAAAAATCAGAAAAATCAGGCTGCCAGACTCTACCTAACAGCGCTCCTGCGCTTGGAAATGGGTTTTTGTGAGGTTTTGCTTTTCGTTTTCCTGGAGGGACGGCAGGGCTGGGGGGTGAGGAGGGGCAGGAGTCGGGGACAGAGGGGGGCGAGGGCAGCGTCTCCTCCGTAGCCCCTTCGGGCTGCTTGCAGACCCCGGGTGCAGTCACTGGCAGAGCTGGCAGCAGCCGCACGGACCCTTTTTTTCCCCTTCCCTTAATCTTACAAAATGGGAAAAATTCACTTGGAAGCATGAAGGGATAATAAATATGGATCGTGTTGCTGCACGGAGTTTCCTGCACGGAGCAGCACTTTAAATTAAGCACTGTAAAGCGCCGCTGAATGGAATGGGAGAACAATTCTGGGTTGAACTGAATGCATAATTGCCTTTCCTTTCCCTATCTGTCCTCTCCTTCCTTCCTAACTCCTGGTAAAACCCGGACCTTTCCCTGCTGAGGTCAGTGTCCCGCTCAGCACTGGCTGGTGGCCCAGCAGAGTGGGCTGGTGGCCCAGGAATTGCTATTTCAGGGGGTCACTCTGCAAATCGGGGCACGGGTGGGGTGTCCTGGTGCAGATCCGTGATGAGGTGCAGGTTTCCCAGCCGCACATCCTTCCCTCTGCGGGCAGCAGGGGACCTGGGGGTGGGCTGGGGAGCAGGATGGGTGCCACGGTTGGGAGCTGTGTAAGAGGCACCAACCCTCATGGGTTTAACACCCTGTCGTCCTTCCAGGCCGTGCTCACCCACCTGCCTTCTCTGGGAATTGCTGGCCCTGGGGGCTCACCAGAGCAATGGCAATCCCAATTTATCTTCACTCCACAGGGCCACAAAGATGATGAGGGGCCTGGAGCATCTCCCTTATGAGGAGAGGCTGAGGGACTTGGGTCTTTTTAGTCTGGAGAAGAGAAGGCTGAGGGGGGATCTGATAATACTTCAAGGGTGGGTGTCAGGAGAATGGGGCCAGTCTTTTTTTCAGCGGTGCCCAGAGCCAGGACAAGAGGAAATGGGCACAAACTTGAGTATAAGAAGTTCCACCTAAACAAGAGGAGGAACTTCTTCCCTTTGAGGGTGGCAGAGCCCTGGAAGAGGCTGCCCAGGGAGGTGGTGGAGTCTCCTTCTCTGGAGACATTCAAACCCCACCTGGACAAGTTCCTGTGGGACCTGCTCTGGGTGGACCTGCTGTGGCAGGGGGTTGGAGGAGATGATCTCCAGAGGTCCCTTCCAACCCATAAAATCCCAATGATTCTGTGATTCCTTGACTCTGAGCCTCAGACTCCAGAATCTCATCCATACGACAGATGAGCTGGGATGCTGTAGACTTTCCCAGCTGCCAGCCCATGCTCCCTGGAGCAAGGGACCATTTGCTGGGGAAGGTGGTGGTGGCCCAGCCTCGCCGTTCCTGCAGCACCGGCGCGTTCCCCATCAATTATTCACGGGTCACAGCAGAGCCCAGCTTTGCCTTTCCATCGAAACCCTCATCCTGCAGGACTTGTACTTCTCCTGGTTATAAATATTTGATTGTGGCTGGGATTTTGGTACACTATGAGCTGGGGGGTAGTCACCCCCCCTGTTCCTATGCGATGCTCCCCGTGGGGCTGGGTTGAGGCAGTCAGGGCCGGAGCTCGGCCCCAGCCGCTCACCTGAAATGATTACTTGGCGTTTTACACAGCAGCTTAGACCCAAATCTGCCCGGTGAGAGTGATTTCAATAACTCTGCCCTGCTTCTGCACCTGCAGAAGTTTACGGCACTAATCTGTTGGGCGCTGGAGCGGATTTGAAAGGGGTTCACTGGGCACCCCCGCTTCACCCAGCCAGCAGCGCTTCGTTTGAAACCTCTCCAGCTCAGTGACCTCCTCCTGCCTCCCGGGCTGGGGTCTGGGCCTGGCAAACTGCCCTGCAGCGAGGGACTCGCTTTGGAACCAGCCCAGATTCAGGAAAATATGTGCTTTTCCTACCCAGAGAAGCCTGGCTTGTTTTCTGCTTCAGGCCCTGCCCCAGCAAGCTCCAGTTCCCACCAGTGATGTCCCAGCGCTGCTCGTTGGCAGCTCCCTGGGCTCTGGGGGAAAGCTTTTGGCCAGGAGGTTGCTCCCTGGAGCTGGTCCTGATGATGGGGGCAGAAACTAGCCAGGGGGGTGCCTCAGAGATGCTTGTGGGGCTGGGAGGAGGATGCTGTGCACGGGGGCAGATGGGCATTGGGGTCTGGCTCCATTCAGGGGATCTGAGAGGGGTTCAGTTGCCGTGTCCTCTGCTGGACCGTGTCCTCTGCTGGACCGTGTCCTCTGCTCCGAGATGCTTGCAGCAGGCAGAGGAAGGCCAGCGGGATGTCCAGCAGCTTCTCCATGGCCCGCTGCAGAGATTTGCTCGTTTTCAAGAGCTCAGCTCTCAAGCCCCTGAGTTTCCTTCCCTCCAAGCCTAATTTTCATCCCTGGCACAAGCAAACAGCGCTCCATAGAAACCGCATTTTTCTTGGGCTGTCAAATATTGTTTTGCCTCCGCTCCCGGAGGAGACAAATGAAAAATTTCAAAGTAAACACTTGGGAATAGGTGTAGGGGAGAGGAAGCGGGACCCTCAGGATATTCTCCCTTCTCTGCCAAGACTATACACGCTCCTTTTAATTTCAAGTGGTATTTATAGCTCCTTCCTTCCTTTCCAATTATCGCCATGAGAAGGCGATGGAAAGGAAGGGGAAAGCAGGAGGGAAGTGGCTCTGAAGTCCAGGGACAGGAGCTGGCTCTGCCTGATGTTTCCTCCCTGGCCATCGTGGTCCCACCAGCACGTTCTGGAGGCTGGACCCCGGGGGAGGCATCACTACCTGCCCCCCCCGCGAGCCAGAGGCAGCTGGGGGTGGGGGGGTGGGTGGTGGTCTAAAAAACCAAAAGCCAGAAAACAAGCTGCAATTTCAACTGGTAATTTTATTTGGTATGTAATAGCTGGAGCAATAATTGTATTTGTGGAGCTGAAAAGTGAAGGGAGATAAATGGTTTAATTTGAATCAATATTAATTTTATGCAATTTAACTTTTTATCACAGCAAACACAATTATCGTACTTGGGATCCATCAAGAAAGGAAAAAAAAAAAAAAAGTCCTTTTAGCTCAGAAAACACTCTAGCTAACGAGGCAGGGCCTTGGCAGGCTGAGAGGATTGTTTATCGTCTCAAACTTTGAGGGGCTGCAGGTTCCTGCTGCGGAGGAGCCGGTCCCTGTGGGCTCAAGGCTGGGGAAACGGGGCTTGGAGACAACCCGAGGGTCTCACTGCCTCCACTTCCCTGGCCCTTCAGCCCGCTGCCATCTGGGAAATGCCTTAAATTAAGGAATTAGACCTCTAACATTCGCTAAGAAATAAGCAGCAGGAATCCACGCCCCTCGTCATCCTTCTGATGCCAGGGAGTAATTAAACGGCTGCAGGCTGAGATGTGAACAAGGCTGTTTCTTATCTTCCTCTCAGGCAGGACTGGGGCAGGAGCACCCAAAGCTTTTGTCCCCCGGGGCTGGGGACACCCATCACACACCTCACTGCAGCAGCCAGAGATAATAAAGGGGTTTTTAGTGATGGCATCCCATATCTGTGCTCAGTTTGAGCAGCTTTCACAGCTGAGCTGTGTTCCCCCCGGGGAGCGTGGGGCAGAGGTGCCCAGTGGGGTCTGTCCTGCCCCATCTCCCACCCGTGGGACACCCAAATGAACAACGTGTGTGAACCGTGTCACTGGAAGCAAACAGAGCACTGTGGCCCCGCTGCGAGCCACCGTGTCTTGCAATCACCTTTTAAAAATATCAGAAAGCTGTTTTGGGCAAAAATGATCTTTTCCTTTACAAGCCAAAGCTACGTGCTGCCTTTCTTTTTTTGTTTTTTTTTTTTTTTCTTTTTGAGTTTAAATCCATGGGAATGTCAAAACAGACCCACGCTTGGCTGCAGCAGTGCCCCAGCACCATACTCAGCACCATACTAGTCCCAACATGGTCCCCCCATGGGATGTAGGGGGTGGGGGGGGCGCTGGCAATGTGTCCTTGGTGCATCCTTGGGGACCAGCCATCTCGATTTGCCGTGGGAGCCCAATCCATACCACCCTCCTGCTCCTCCCCACGTCTGTCCTGGGGAGCTTGGGTTAACAAACCCGGAGTGTTGGTGTCCTTAAACACCGTCAGTGTAAACTCTTTTAAAGCGAGTCCTCGCAGGCATCTGTTTTATCTCTTCCTCAAGTGTCTCTCCTCAAACCCCGCACCAGTCGAGGGGCTGCGTCACTAATGCGCAGGCATTAATTGGGAAATGCTGGTACCATCTCGTATACACCAAGGACAGCTTCTTGAACAATCATCACTGCAAAGTATTAAACACAGCATTTATCTTTCTGAAAATTGGTACAGGCTTTGAACATTGATTTTTACCTTAGGGCTAACGTGTTACTTTGGGGAAATGGCTGTAGAATAAAGGATGTTTTGATCTGTTTTGCTTTAACCTTTTTAAATACATCTCGAGCGCGAGTGCTGACTGCTCGTTCATTACCTGCTTTTGATCACCCGCAACATTTGGAGGGGGAGAGGGGGGCGGATCAGAGGGACGGAGCAGTTATTGCTGCCGACAGCAGCCCGTGGGCCCCCGCTGCGGCACAACGTGCCACGGGGACGGGCACCGGGCAGATGCTCAGCCGGTGGCCGGCAGGACCAGCTGCAGCACGGTGTGGCTTGTCACCTGGGCACGGCTCTTTGTGCTGACTCGGGGTTCGTCTCCATAATTTCAGGTAGCCAGAAGCTTGGCCCATCACTCCGCTCCCCCCCGATGCCCCCTGCAAAATATGATGTGCCAACCCAGGGATGCTGGCTGTGGGTTTGGGGTGAGGTGGGTACGAGCATCACCCTGTCCCCCAACACACCCAGGACATCGCTGGTGCCGTGTCCGCATCCCAAAGCCCCGTCAGTGCGGAACCCGGGGGTAGGGAGAGTCCAGAGTCCACAAAGTTGGGAGAAAAACCCCCATTTTGGGGCTTTGTGGAGCAGCAGTGGGACAGCCAGAATAACATGTTCTTTTTGCACGGGCCTGGGGGAGCTCTGTCTGTACTGCTTTCTTCTGAGAACCAAAGAAAAACCCACCAGAGACAGATGTCCGAATTTTAAGGTCATTTTTTTCCCTTTTATATGGTAATGTATTAGCTGAGCAGAAGCAATCCTCAGTAAGTGCCTTAGGACAGAAGAGCTGTTTTTTCGGGAATTGGCTGTGCGATACTATCTTTCACTTAAAGAGCAATAAATAAATATACTTTGCTCTTCAAAAAACATGGGGAAGCTATGCCATGAATCTTCCAGAAAGTCAGAAGACCTTTGAAGCATTCAGTTTTAGACGTAATCAGTCATGTTATCCATTTAAAAAGCAAGCAAACTGGGAAACCAAACTGCAAACCTCTCTGTAATGTGCGCAAGTTTTGGAGAGTTCCATTTTTCAGGGTGACTGATGGCTGAGCGGGGCCCAGCCTCTTGCTGAGATCTGCATAAAGATTGCATTATGGTAAAATTTATGATTGCAAAAGATGTCTTTCACACGCTCTACTAAATCCCTCGTGTTTGACGCCACCTCCTTATCAGTCCCAGGCAGGTATTGTATGACACCGATGCTCCGAGATGTGAACTGAGGGTGAGGAGCTGCTCTCTCCAACTCCCTAGAAGGAGAGTGTAGCCAGGGGGGTGTTGGTCTCTTTTTCCAAGGAACAGGTGATGGGACAAGAGGAAACGGCCTCAAGTTGTGCCAGGGGAGGTTTAGGATGGATATTGGGAAAAATTTCTCCACCAAAAGGGTTGTGAAGCCTTGGAATGGGCTGCCCAGGGCAGTGGTGGAGCCACCATCCCTGGAGGGATTTCAAAGCCGGGCAGACGTGGTGCTGAGGGACACGGGTCAGTGGTGGGTTTGGAAGTGCTGGGTTGATGGTTGGATTAGATGGTCTGAAAGGTCCCTTCCAACCCAGACAATTCCATGATTCTAACAGCTCTGAAAGCTGCAGGCTCCAGCTGGAGCCGGTTTTCACGGATGCCATTTCCCCAGCAGGAGGTGACGGCATTTTTGCACGGAGAGGCAGCTCAGCACCCACTCCATCCATCCATCCATCTATCTATCCATCCATCCATCCTTCCATCCCTCCCTCCGTCCCTGCTGGGGCCGGGGGGAGCCTGTCAAAGGCCCCCACCCCCCGGCGCAGCGATGGCTCAATGACCCTATTCATCAGCCAACACAAAACCCGGGAGCGGAACCAAGCAGGATTTTTTCCAGGACAAAGCAAGCGGGGTATAAAAGACCATTTGGAAACAAAACTTATTTGGGATTCATTGTTCCCTTGGAGCAAATCTCACTTTTAAGGCAGAAAAGCCTTTTGACTAAGTGCAAAAGCATGTACTGCTTTCTCCTGGAAAGAAAAATGTGTGATTTGCATCGCTTTTAGCGCAAAAACCTCCCAAACCTATATGGAAAGGCTGCGGCAGTTATTCTGCTTGCAGAGGCCCCTCGCCTTGCCCAGGGATGTGACATAAGATGGGGAGGGCAGAGTCTGCCCAAAAATGCCCCAAAATGCTTCTGGGGGTGACCAAGCAACCCTGCTCAGCATCTCAACAGGGTTCCTGACACGGGGGATGAAATAAAGCGTTTCCCTTCATCTCCCACGTTTCTCCTCAGCCTAATCATTAATTAGAGCGTGTGTCTGCGCTCCCGTCACGGCGTTCTCACTTCCATCGCGGCAGAGGTCACGGATTCCGGGAGCGAACAGCCTGGCATCTCTTTCCCGTGAAATCTCCCCAAAAGAGGGCCAAGCAGCAAAGCTTTTTAAACATCTCCGTGAGCTTCCCACGAGGCGTGTGGTCCGTCCTCGGTCACTCCGTCTGAGCTCAGGCAGCGTCCCCTGGGGAGGGTTTTAAGAAGTTTTAGGCTTTTAAGAAGTTTTAAGTTTTTTTTTTTTTCTGGAGGAAGAAAAGAAGTAAGTTTAAGGATTTAAGCAGAGGCCTCTTGGTGGTGGAGGGAGCTGCCCAGGGTGGTGGCTTTGGCCAGGATGTCCTCAGGGTGATGGATGTGGGTGCCCGTCTCTGCCCACCCGGGGGGTGCGAGGGGAGTGGAAGCTGCTGAGGATGGGGAATTTGGGGAATTTGGTTCAAGGCTCATCAGCACCCGGGTTATAACGACGCTGGTGATCCCAAATAACGATGAAACACAACGGGTTGTGTCAACAGCTCTGGCTTCCCGTGGCGGGAGCTGGGCTGAGGCAGCAGAGGGCACAAAAAACCTCTGGAAGTTGAGTGGGATGAGGTGGATCGGCCCCTTTCCCGCAGCTGGTATTTCCCAGCAAGTTTTCCCCCATTTCGGTAACGTAAAAACACTTCAGTGTATTTCTGACATTTTCACATCAAAACATAATTATGTTTCACTATTCAAATATTTAGAAGAAAGTTCTTCACCAATCCTTGCTACATTAATTATTCCTATTAATTATGTATACATTTATAAATAGCAATATAATTAATATTTAACAGTATTTTTATTTGAGAATTTCAAAAGTGTGTTAAAAATCTGCATATCTGAAGCGCTACCTTTTAAGTCGAAGGACAGTTTTCATCTTCTTCCTCACTGTCTTACCAGCCTAAACGCTGTCCACGCCTCTCCCCAGGGGTGATATTTTTAGTTTTTGGGGTGCTTTGTTTGTTTTTTTAATCATCGTTTGCAGTAGGATGCATGAATCGGGTGCTGCTAATTAGAGTTGATCCCGTGCAGGCGTTATTCCCAGGTGGGGAGCCGGGTGAGGGCTGTGCCTCTGCCCCGGGGGATCGCTGCACCTGCGGCTATTGCGGGGTAATTAATCACTGTGAAGCTGATTGATTTGCTCCCAGGAGGGCTCAGAGCAGCTCGGGGATGCTCTGCCGACCAGCTGGAGACGGCAAGTTCATGGTGGAGCCGTAACTCCTATGGATGCTGCCAGATTGGGTGGCCACAAGGCTGATGATGTACCTTTGGTCGGCGTTTCCCGGGCTTTGCTGGTCCAAGAGACCACCCGTGAGTCCTGCGTGTCCCTCTCCTCTCTCGGGGTGTGAAGGGGACCCTTTGGGACCAGCACCCACCAGGAAACCTCAGCAAGCCCTCTGTGTGTGCGACTCAAAGCCCAGTATGGAAAGCTGGGGTGATGGGAGGAGAGGGGTCTCAGCCCCACCGGGACCAGGGAGCACAGGTGGGGTTTGCTCAGCCTTTGCACGGGCGGTTGATTTGCCTCAAGGGAAATAAAGATGACTCAGGACAGGGATAGAAAAACCCCAAAGGTTCCAATTGTAACTCAGATAATGATGCTGTTCTCCCTGTCCCGGGAGGAGGGGACCCTCCCATCCCCAGGCAGGGGTCTCCTGGCTTCGTGCTCGGAGAAAGTGGAGTGAAGGCTCCTCTCCCGGTGGAGGGAAAGGGGCAGGAGGGTGACACCATCCCCAGGGAGACAACGCCACCCTGTCCCTGTCCCCGGGGCTCTGCTCTCACCCTGGCTCTGGTTGAAACAGGAGCGTGGTTCCTCCTCCCTGTGCTCTCCATCGCCTGATGCAGGAGCGGATGCCCCTGTGCCCGGTGGTACCCGGTGCAGCCCGGTGGATCCAGCAGGGCTGGGTTGCAGAGAAGCCACTTACACAAATCCCTCAGCTCCTGGTGATGCAGAAAAGAGCAAATCAGCACCAATCCTCCCCGCCGCACCAGGTACGTGCGTTTTCTCTATTAACATAATGGGACCCACCTGCCTGCAGTGCACACATTTTGTTTTTATTTGTGGTGCCTTTTACTTCCCTGACGGCATCCCCCATCGCCCTGAGTGCAGTATTTCTTGCCTTTTGTGAACGTTTCTCAGCGAGAGCATTCGCTCTGGCTCGGGGATGGGCCCGTTCTCGCTTTCTCATCACTTCCTCACCGTTATCTGAAAAGAAACTCCAAGTTTTGTTGCTGATTTTATGCGGAGTGTAAGGTCCCAGGAGTAGCTGGTGAAGCTCCAATGGGGCATAACATCTGCCTGGGTCTCTAAATTATAGGATATATGTCCCTGTGATGGCCAGTCCCGTCTGCACCACAACAGGGGGTCCAGGGAGCCCGGAGGGGTCAGAGCCCTGGAGGGTGATTTTTGGTAAAAATTATTTAACTATTTTCTTAAGAGAATGTACCTCTATCAGATGAGAAAATTATAATCAGCTTTTCTCCTGGCCTGCTCTGCAGACTAGAATGAATGAAGGAAACAACCCTAGAATTAACTAGTGGAATGTTTTGGCACAGTTTTAAATAGAGGAGAGGGAAACTCAGCCCATCTGCTGGCATCCCCCATGGAAGGGGCTGCGTTATCCCGGGGACGGTCCCAGCCTTGGGAGCAGGTCGCTGTGCCCCTGTCTTGCCTCTGGAGTTGTTTTCAGTCTTCCATCACCTTGAAAAAAAAAAAAATCTGCATATGGTGATGACACTTGGGTCATCAAGATTAATAACGATAGACTTCTGCTGGTGTTTAGTCAGGGAAAAACACCTGGAGCCGCTCTTTTATGACTGATTAATTAGGGGGAAAAGAACGCTGTGGTTCTAATTGGCATTTGAGTTCTTTCTGAGTTTTAACATTCATGCTATGCAAATATATCAATTCCTAACAATGTCTAACAAGATCATTTGAAAATGAGTCTCCCTGGGGGATTGCAATCACAGCTTTGGGAAAGGCCTCAGCCTCTTTGCCTTCCCTGGGCTGGCAGAAATCCCCGGGACCGTTGGCATCTCCCAACGCGCATCCATCGGGAGCTGCCCCGGGGCTGGGGGGGTGACCCCTGCCCCTGCCATGGGCTGCCCCTGAGCAACAGGAGAAGAGGCTTTTCATCTCACCGCGGTTCCCGTGCCCAGCTGTAAGAGCAAAAAGGGGCTCCTGCTCCTTTTTCATCCCCACACCTCCCCTTTCCTTCATCCCCACTTGCTTCCCTCCCCGCAGCCTCCGGCCCCTCTCCTCCCCGCCTGGCACCAGATGTTTCGGCAGAGGGAGCAGAATCGCCCATGATTAATTTATCCTCATGAAAAATCCATGTCTGACTCCAACTAATAGCTGGCTTTAAGGGCGCTGTGTAACTTGGCTCTGGGAGGGAGACCTTCGGGGCCGTCTGGGCGGTAGAAGGTGCTCCTGGGGGTCTTGTTGACACCGGAGCGATGAAACGAGTCCTCGGCGTATCTTAATGTGTTAATTGGGGGTTATTACGGGCCCTTTTTATTTATGATTATATTACAAATGTAGTACGCCGTCTCGTTTTTGCTCTGCACGAGGAGCTTTGAAAGGATGATAATTACCTCTCATGTAAACCTATACTTATATAGAAAAAGTGACGTGTGGAATGAAAGGCCTGAAGAAGCGGCATAATCTGTGTTTGCTCTGCGTCGACAGGCGGGAGAGGCGCCGGGGGGCACGGGGTATTCCCACCGCACCGGCACCGGGAACCCATGGCAGCAGGAGGGGTCCCGCTCCCTGCCCATCCCTGTTGGGGCAGCCCCTCTGCCCGCAAACGCTGCCCGGGAGGGGATGAGTAATTCACGGCCGGCTCACCGAGAGGGTGGATTTTGCCTCCTTTTTCCCACCCGGTTGGAATCCTGCATGCAAAAGGCATCGCTGCCCACCCCGGGGGCCCGTCACAGCATCCAGAGCAGAGCCAAGATGCCCAGGATGTCCCAAATCCACAGGATTTGGGCTTCAAATGGGGTTTGGAGGGCTGATGGTGATGGTTTGCGCAGCTCCACCCTCGAGTTTGCTTTTGCCTCTGTTCCTCTCGTTACACGGGGTGTGTCGTGCCTCAGCGTGATAGGTTAGGCACTGATTTGATGCAAAAAAAAAAAAAACAAAAACAAAAAGAGAAAAAAAGAGAAGTCCAAGGCTGTAAAAGCAACAGGTTGGCAGGGAGCAAAGGAGGGCACCGGAGCCCTGGGGGGTGTTGATCCTCTCCCTCGGCAGCGCATCCTTTCCCTGTTCCTGCAGGAAAACCCCATCAGCTCCCGGCGCTGGGGAGGCAGCTCGTGGCTGTAGCTCTTCCCTCCCGCTGCCTTTTCTGTTCCTTTTCTCCTCTTTTATTTATTTTTTTTTTTTTTTTTTTTTATCTCTGGGGCCTCAAGGCGATAATTATTTTTTGGCTGGAACAATAAGCCAGAGCTCTGCGACTGGCAGGGATAAGTTCGGGCTGTTATTTATTTTAAATGACTAAGCTGATTTGCTTAATGCTCATCTCCCAGCCGGGGATGCGGAAGGGGCAGCTCCGCTCGACCTCCCGCTTTGCTGCCACAGGGAAAANGTTTGCCTTTGGTGGATGCAGCTCACAGCCCGGCCCTGCTGTCGCCCCGCTGCATGCTTGCCTCGCTTCTTTTTCACTTTATTTCCCCAAAGTGTTCACAAATAAGCTGGTCTCTGCTGTACAGCCCCAGCTCCGGGGGAGCCTCCTGCCCCGGCACCCGGCTCCAGCCGGTGCTCCAAGGGCATTTCATGGAAAAACACCCAAACCACTGGGAGCATCAGCCACATCGTGGGCAGTTCCTGGGGTACCACAGGGAGCAAAGGGCTGCAGAGCCACCGTGGGCTCCCCGAGCATCCCGTGGGCATGTGTGCTGCCAGCAAAACGTGATGCCAACAAGGCAGGAGGGGATGTTTTACACCCAGGACCGGGCCAGGAAAAGTCTCTGGTACGAGCTGCCACGATCCTCCCCAAATATTTGCATTGCAACAGATGTTACTTTATGCATTTTTCTCTCCCTCAAGCCTGTGGCTCTTCCGCAGAGGCAGGGATGCCAGGTGTGACTCCAACTACCAGAATCAGGGCTCGTTCAGCGCTTTGATGACATCAATTAGCTCCAGGGTGCAAGTGCCAAGATTTCTCCAATTACGGCAGGTAAAGCTCTCAGTCTGTAATAATCTCATCTGAAGTGCTTGAAATGAGCTCGGCTTCTGTTAGACGGAGGCACACATCCATATGCACCTACCTATGGGAAGTGGAAAAGTTATTGCCAGACTGTGACTTCTGCCTACAAAGTCTCTGTTTACATATGCAACGATTTTTCAGAAGAAAACTCTCTTTTTTTTCTGCTGGTGATGGAGGCCCCAGCGAGTCGCCAGCCCAGGGAGCTTTCTGCAGGGAGAGGAACGCTCCCCAGAGCGAGCTGAGACTTCCCAGGCGGCCACTGAGAACGTGGTTCCAGATCAATGTGGGAACAAACCTACGGAATTACAAGTACCAAAAAAAAAAAAATAAAAAAAGAAATAAAAAAAGCACCGAACCAGCCAATTTTCAAGACGTGGAAGATGAATTTCAGACTGTCTGGGGAGTCTGTTCTTTCGAGGGCTCTGTAGCTGGATGAATAATAATGCAGTTTTCAAGTGTTTTCTGGAGGAGGGAGGTGCTCGGTGCTGCTCCATGGGGCCTGTGGAGGCTGAAGGGCACCGGGAGGAAGGATGAAAGTCCAAGGTGATGCCTCTGCGCTGGGCAAATTCCTCCTGAGCAGTTCAGCCCAAGCAGGAGAAGGGAATTTCAGAGATCAGTGATACAGAGGGAATAATTCATGGGGCGTTCTTGATCTGGAAAGCACTTCGTTTAAATCCAGTTGAGAACCAGGACCGTGGTCCCTCATCACTGCCAGCGTTGGGCACACACCAAGCCATCCTATGTGGGGACGAGCCTTGTTGTCCTTGGTGTAACTGTTGGGTGGATAAACAGCCACGTTTCATCTTCAGGGCTTTCGTTTAGACACCTTTCATCAGAACTGCATTAACTTCTTTTCTTTTTTTAATGAGGCAGTCTTAAATCCGAGAGGATTTGCAGCAGAAGGGAGTTTCATATCCCAGTTTCCGCACCCAGGAAATCAACTACTGAGTCCAATCGCTGTCAGAAACAGTTACCAAAAAAAAAAAAAATAAAAAGAAGAAGAAGAAACTCAAAATCTGCACAGAAGAAGAAACACAAAGTCTTTGGTGTGAAGGGAAGAGGCGTATCTCCCTGGAGAATATGATAATTTATAATGAAACATTATCTACAGACCCATATGTTACATTTTCTATTTATGGCTAATTTGCTTAAGCATTTATAATGTGCACCCCAAGGGAGGACAATTTGTCTTTGGGCAGCTGGCTGGCCGGGGAGGGGAGAAACAACGTGCTTTTTCAGCTGAGCCACGCCAGCAGCAAACAGCACCCGCCGGGGAAGGTGATACCTCTGGGGGGGCAGGTCTCCCCACGGCACAGCCAGGGTGCTCGCCAGGGCCAGGGGGACCCCGGGGCAGGAGTTGAGGGGACCTGGCTGCCCTGAGCGTCCTTAGATCCCCAGGTCCCTGGAGCCAGGGGGCTGTCCCAGCGCATCCCCCAGTTCAAGAAGTTAAATCTCTGCTGTTTATAATTTCTGGTGTAAAAAAATTAAATTGGGAGGAAGCTTTTCTCAAGCTGATGAGTATCCCTGGTGTTTCCCACCAGCATCTTGTCCCTCCTGGCTGGACCTGCTGGGGAAAGGGCTCTGGCCATCCACTGACATTGTGGCACTGGATGTGGCATCCAGTGATGCTGGATGAGGAAGCGCCACGGCAGCCCGAGGAGCAGGTAGGGAAATGATGAACGCTCCTCTCAGCCTTGCTACGAGGCTGAGGAGATCCTGGGATATAAACATGACAGTTTATACACTGGGTATGACTGCTCTGCTCTTCCCGGCTGATATTCAGCCACAAACATTTCAATCACATCCTCAGCGAGGGGTGGATAACCCAGATGACTCTCTGAATCACTCTCTGCATCGCTAAAATATTTTCAGATCTGATCCTAGGCGTCTCAACAAGATGTTCACAAATCAGCCCAGGAACGCGTCTCCCTGCCTCTGATGTTCAAATTTCGCCCTTGAGCTTTCAGGGCACAGAAAAAGAAGAAGATTTTGAGATTTCCTCCTGCTGTTTGACCCAGATGGCTCCTTGTGAGCACGCGGACCCATCAGGACTCCAGGGGGTGCTGGCCCCTCTGCTCCTGGCATCAGTGGCCCCGCTGCAGGAGATGACTTCGTTTGGCTCGTGCGAGGCTTCCCGGCACGAGCTGCTGGGGGAAGGGGTGGGATTTTTTTCCTTCAGAGGGAGATGGGGGCTGCTTCGCTGCGGTTGGGGTTCCGGGTGCTCTGCCCCTGCGGGGTCAATTCATTCCTCCTTCGGTGCCTGGGGCCGGTCACACCAGGACAGAGGAGGACCGTTAATTTGC
>JAHSPV010073142.1:0-10549 GCA_033628465.1 Calidris alpina | reverse complement strand
ACTCCACTTTGATGTCAATCACTGCGCTGCTGAAGGCAGACGTTGCCAGCCAGGACATCATGGTGCTTCCCACCTGCAAACACCCTTAGCAGTTTGATGAAGAGCTGAGGTGCCTGAAGGCGGTTACTGATGCTGAGAACGTGAGGCATCATCACATCCTCTGCTGCGACATCCAAAGTCTTCCCAAGTGATGCGTTTGCAGCCAAGGAAATCTTGAATTGAAGCCTGCCAATTTTCCGGCTCTGCATGTACTAGAGTGCTCTCCAACATTTGCCCCTTCTCCCTCCCCTGGAATTGTATTTCCTGTAATTTCAAGTGTGGTTTCCTGCTGGGTGAGGATTATGTGAGGACCCTGTGTCAAAATCCTCTGTGTAACTTTTGAAACCACTGTGGATTTGAATGCCCTTTTTGGAGATGGGATAAAGGCCTCAGAGACACAAATACAAAACACAGAGCCTGAGAAAAGAAGGCTCCGGGAAGACCTTATAATGGCCTTCCAGTAGCTGAAGGGGGCCTACAGGAGAGATGGGGGGGGACTCTTTGTAGGGAGTGTAGTGATAGGATGAGAGATAATGATTTTAAACTGAAAGAGGTGAGATTTATGTTAGATATTAAGAAGGAATTCTTTACTGTGAGGGTGATGAGACACTGGAACGGGTTGCCCAGGGAAGTTGTGGATGCCCCATCCCTGGAGGGGTTCAAGGCCAGGCTGGATGGGGCTTGGAGCAACCTGGTCTGGTGGGAGGTGTCCCTGCCCAGGGCAGGGGGGTTGGAAGTAGACGATCTTTAAGTCTCTTCCAACCCAAACCATTCTATGATTCTGAAGAGATGTGAGTGAAAAATGTCATTTTCCCTCCAGGGAGAGCAAACGTGCTTCCCAGAAACTGGCAGGAGAGATGACCCTGGTCAGGAGGATTCATTGGTTTCCCTGTGCATTGCTCCGGTCTGCTCTTCACAGGGATGGCCCGTGGAAAGTCTCCACAGGACGGCGTGAGCAGCACCGTCCATTGGGTGCCTGCACTGCTGTTGTGAACTGAGGAATAAACCCCAAGTGATTTCAGAAGCATTTTCCCCTCTAAACGCCTTTTTTTTTTTTTTTTTTTTTTTTTCAATGAGCGTAGGTTTTCCTTTCCAACCGGACTGCAGCGGCAGGTGGAGTGATCCCGAGTGGCCACCACAGCAGCCACCAGCACNTTTCCTTTCCAACCGGACTGCAGCGGCAGGTGGAGTGATCCCGAGTGGCCACCACAGCAGCCACCAGCACCTCAGGCCCACACCTCTCGGGCAGCGCGAAGTGCCTCTCCCCCTCCTCCTCCCCCCCCTTTTTCTGGAGCAGCACGGCTGCTAGCGCACCGCAAATCGCTATTAAGGAAGAACTAATTAAGTTTTAGTGTTAATGGGCACCGCTAACGCTGCACCGCCACCCTGAGGGCCCTCTGAGGGCAGAGGGAAAGGCGGGCCCCCGGGGGGGGCGGCGTGGCGTCCCGCCGTGCGCATGCGCGGCAGCCAGGCACAGGCGCAGTGACGGCGCGCTCCCGCCTGACCGCGGGTCAGGGGCAGCAACATGGCTGCGCCCATGTGCACGCCGGGGACGCGGTTCTGACACGGTTCTAGTCCTGCCCGGTGGTGTGGGGAGCCGGGCTGCGCCGTGTCGTGCAGCCTCCCCCTATCGCCACCCCTGTATGGAGCCGCGGGAGTCCTGGGCGGCCTTGGCGGTGAGTGAGCGGGGCCGGGCCTGCCCGTTGCCAAGGCGACGCGGCGGCCTCGTCGTACCGGTCCCACAGGCCCCGAAGCCGGCGCCGCGCTGAGGGGCGGCGGGAGGGCGCTTCGGTTCGTTTCCCCTTGGTTTCCACAGCCGTCCCCAGGCGGGGGTGTTGGTGCCGGGGAGAGGCGCCCTGGGTCTCCCCGGGCCCGGCTTTCGCTGCTGTGCGTGCGCACTGCGAAGCCTGTGCTTTGCGCTGCATTTCTTGCCCTAAAAGCTGCTTTTCAACGTGTACCCCCAGGAGCGGGTAAAGCCCCCATTTTGCATAGCTAGGCACCGTGTTGGAAATACCTGGCATTCCTCTCAGCTCCCTGTGGAAAATCATGGCCTGGCTGCCCCGGGGTAGAGCGAGGAGAGCTGCGGGCCTGTGCCGGCTGTAGAGTTCAGCTCCCTGCCCCAAACACTCTGCAAAATCATGGTCCAATGTGTTTGAGTTAAATCCTGGTTTTGTTTAATCGTTTTGATGGAGTTAAGCTTACCGGGTATATCCAACTCCTGGTAAAGTTTTTTCGGCTGTTTGACTTCTAATAATGCTGCTGTTACTGAAAGGTGGGGCGCAAGGTGTGTTTTAGTTGTCTTATTATCGAAAAATCATTACTGTTTTCTGCAGGTGGCGTAAGCGCACAGGTATTGTCGCTCTCTGGCAGGTGCTCTATTAGCTGCTTCATGAATTTAAATGACATCTAATATACAGAACTTTGAAAACTAAAGAAGCAATTAGTAACTTTTGATTCACGTTTTAACAGATGGGTAGATTAAATCTGATCAATGTTATTTTCAGCAGATAAGGATTTTGATGAAAAAGAGTGAAGAAAAATCAATACATGCAAAATAGCCAAATAGATTAAAAGAGTAATTAACTTATTGATTAAAACTTTAGCAGTAGGTTCTGAACACCTCTCTGAATTCTCCGTTGGCCCTGAAAAAAAATTGAGTAACATATGATTTGTTTTCAGGCAAAGTTAAAAATCTGTGCAGCTGTTTCTTGTGTGATGCTCAAGATGAGATAGACTTCAAACTATTTTCTCCTGTTCTGAAAAACAGTGCATCTGAATAATGTTTCATAATGGATTAATGCTAACTATTGATATTTGTTTCTTTTTCTTTTGTTTTGAAATGAGTTTTTCCTATTTGTTTCAGTCTCTTCCTCCTGTTTTTGACAAGTAATTAATTTCTACAGATCAGCCATGTCTTGGGGAAACTTTTTTTAGAAAAATAAAGTCATCTGGAAGCACAGACACTGGAAAAAGATTGCACTTTAGTTGAAATGACTTTCAACTAAAACTTCCCATTTTCCTTGTGACTTTGGAAACATCTTTCTTTAATATAATTTTTTTTCCCTATAGGATTTTGTCAGCAAAAGAAAATAAAACAGTTTTATTTTCGGCTTTGTTCAACAAAACAAATGGAGGGCTAACACTTTAAATGAAGACGTTTGCTAGGAAAATGTGAATGTGCTCTCTGGAGGTGCTTGCAGGGGAAGCAGAATTGCTTCTGTCTTTTCCTGATCTTATCACAGGACTTCCCAGAGGTGTCGGTCATTCTGTGCTGTGTCATTTTGATAAGTGGCATTCACTGTCTTGCTTTTACATGTAGTGGGTAGTTATTGAATTGCTTTGCTTATATTATTCAAAACACTGAGGTTGTTTTGACAATACCTTAAAAGTGTTTTAAAAGTTGTAATATCTATTATTTTCTTCCTTTTGTTGAAGCTTCCTTGTTAAAGCCCTAGAAGCTATTGGGGTCTGTGTATCTGTCAGTTTATAATTTGATGTCAGAAAGGATATGGTCAGTAGTGCTTTGTTTTAGGCATATGCCTCAGTTACTCACATAAGCACCACAGCTTCACCCCTATGAATAATAATGCACTTTACTCCATGGTTTTGTCTTGAAGGCTGGTGGCGTTGCTGGCGTCTGTGTTGATTTGATCCTTTTTCCACTGGATACTGTAAAAACAAGACTGCAGAGTCCCCAGGGATTTAGGAAGGCTGGTGGTTTTCGTGGCATCTATGCTGGTGTTCCTTCCACTGCTATAGGATCCTTTCCAAATGGTAAACTTTCTTTGGATTGTGCTTTGTCTTCTTTAAGTGGGAATTTGTGTGGTATAGGACATCTATGTCTGTGGCGTCCTCTCCTGTAGGTGACTGGATTCTGCTAGTCCACGTCTAACTGTGAAGAGCAGTTTCTAGAATTGTACCATATTAAACAAACTCTTTGAACAAGCCTGGAATGAAAGCTGCTGTATGTTTACTCTGAAAAGCAACCCTTACTTATTGGAAACATTCCTGAATATGTCTTCTAAGCTTGTTCTTTACTTACAGGGGCACCCTAACACATTTCCAAGTGCCAAAGAGGGCTCGAGTCTTGCTTGCCCTCGATGCTTTTGTCATGACCCACTCTTTCACGGTGTTGGAAATGAATCAAAATTCACAGTGCTTGAGCCACTGGAGCTAGTTGCCTTTGGGATGCTATGCCTGTCTTTTTCACTCTGAAAACAACTACATCACTTAAAATGAGAAGACATCAGGAATACTTTTGAAACTGAAACTTTAAAAAAGTAAATGCTTGTAGTCCCTGCAGAGAAAAGGCATCTAAAATTCCTAATGCCTTTATCCATTTTGGCTTTGTAGGGAGGGATAAGAAAGTAGCAAGCTATGCTGTCAATAGTAAATGTTAGGAGAACTTTGCTGACAAATCCACTGACACCTTCAGATGTTTGATGTCCTTCATAAGATGATATAAAAAAAAATTCAGTTCTTTATCTTGTCTGCTCTGTTATCTCCTTTTGAGGTGATAAGCATCTTTTGATTAGCAGAAGGCAATTCACATAGCCCTTCTTTACAATTAAAATCTGTTCCCCCGCAAGACATGTCAGTTTTTTTCAGGATTTACATCTTCAAAATCTGAACTGTGGCTTTATCTTTCCAACGTATGACTGAGAACTGAAATTATCTTTTGCAGAAGAAGTAACCCTTAAGGTGCAAGTGCCTTTGTAGTTGACTGTTGTAGTGAATAAACACAGCCATGTTGATATGCTCAGCTTAGGTTTGTATGTTTCTTGTTCACTGGATGGGACTATTGTAAAGTCCTTCACAAGCTTGGAATATTTTTTTTTTTATGGAGCTAAATTGCAAAATATTAAACTGCTGATAGCTAGGAAGAAGTTATTAATAACTGCCACTGAAACAGTTTCGCTATTGCAGAGTAACAGACTTGTACCAAGTACATTGATGATTTTGGGATATTGGTTGCTTGTTGGTTTTTTTGTTTGTTTTTTTTTCTTTACAATTAACCAACTGTTTTGGATTGGGTGTGGTGTGTTTTGTCTGGTTTTTTTTTTTTCCCCTCTCCCTAAAACAATTCAACCAATCAATCTCCTCTCTACCCTTTCTATCAATGAATATGCAAGATACCACTTTTTTCAAAACCTGCTGGACATTAATGACTAATTAACACATCTTTCCTTATCTCAATACTAAAAATGGCCTTAAGTCCTGACACCTTTGATATTAATGGGAGATTTGCCAGTGACAGCCATGAGCATGAACTTCTGAAGGAATTATCTTGCAGATTGTGTTGATACTGTTTTGGGGCAAAAATACTCTGTTTTCAACTACAGATGTAGAATAATAGATGTCAAAATCCACCTTTGAATGTTTTTGTGCTAGTTCTGTGATGGAGGAACAGTTAAATGACTGCATGTATTCTTGAATTTCAGCTGCTGCATTTTTTATCACCTATGAGAATGTGAAATCCCTGTTGCACCATGGCTCTACATCTTACTTGACTCCAGCAGCACACATGGTGGCTGCCTCCCTCGGGGAAGTGGTAAGAAAGAAGTTCATGTATTGTGTGTCCGTGGGAGGAGAGGAAATCATTCAATTGTGAAAACTCAGGTTTGGTGTCATATCTTGCTTTTTTGAGTCTTGGCTGTCTTTGTACTTGTGAACAGTTGTTACAAAAATGTTACTTATTTTTAATGACGTGTTTGCACTTGTAAGGATTGTTTCAAAGCGAATGAGTTAGTAACAATTCTTAAGGGCAGCCAATAGGCCCACTGCTAAGTCAGTAGGTAATGGAAGTGTGCATTGTTCCAAAACGTGAATACTCCTTCATATTGTAGTAGTTTTATGTCAAGAAAGGCTTTAACAGACTTTCAGCTTCATGTGGGGTGGCCATGGCAAGGTTTTTTTTATTTTAAAAATAGCCCTAAGACAATGGTGTTATATGTAAAGTGGGTAGGTGCCATCATCTGAAACACATGCACCTTGACATGTAAGAACTAGTATTTACTAATTAATATTTATCTCCCTCTCCTTCCCTCCTTACATTCACATTCAGCCAACACCATTTACCAAAACATTTTATTGTATTTATAAACAGACTCTCCTAGTAGATGTACAAAATGAGGGGACAGCATAGGGCAGCTGTGTAACTGTAACTTCACTTACCAAACGATGTGTAATGCTTTCCTGGTGAGGCCAGTCTCAGTGGGAATTGTCATGGGAAATCTAATGAACCTTTTTCCCTTGAGATGGATATCTGTATGTTTTAGTGACAGCTTTTTGCATGGTCCGTCTTATAGCTATAGTCCTTAGTTTAATATATTGGTCAGGTTATTATGGGATAAAGATATATGTGAATACTAAAAATAATTTCTGTATACAAGCTTTTTGAAAACTCTTCGCCCCACTTTTTGGGAAAGTTGCTGTGTTTCTTATCCATTAAATTAATTATTTTGTTTATAGAAGGTTCTGGTGCTGCAAGTAATGGCTTGTTTTTCCTTGGTTTATACCATACTCAGAATAATTGGGACCTTAATAATTGGGAACCAAATTCTGTTGAACACTTTAGATAATCATTAAGGAAGGTCACAACCGAAGAGTCTCTTGTTTTGTTGCCTAGTTTGCCCTTGCCTTGTTAGCAGCATGGACTTTGAACCTGTTGAATTTAAGTAACAAAATACCTCTTGCCCTCATGACTTTCCAGTCCAGTGTATGTATATATATGTATAGTGAGAGAGGTCCGTCTAGGCTGTTTCCCAGCTTCTATTGACCAATCCTCAGAAATCTTTCTTTTTTTTTTTTTTTGAGAGAAGGAAAAGTTTTTAGTACTAAGGAGATGTCAAGGCTGTATTTGAAAGTGATTTTATTTTCCAGTTTAAGATTGTAAAATTAATTTCTTTGCCAATGTGCAATACCAGGATGACTGGGCAACCTGTAAATCCACAGAGTTGAAAGTTTAGCTCTGGCAAGAGCTAGTACGTGACAGTCTGTAACGGGAACTTCCTGCGCAAATAGTTTGTAGCAAGTGTTGAAAGAGAACACTTCTTGATGTGATCAATGATGACATATTTGTCTATAGGTAAATACTGTAGACATTTTATCCACACACTTTATATTAGAAATTTGAATATTGTCGTTTTAAACACTCTTTATTTGCAAAGAAAAAGAGCAAGGTTGCTTTGGATTAGCTGAATCAAATATATTCTAGGTTTAGCAAAATCCTTCTTTCACCAGATACTCCTCCTGTTTTTAACTGCAGAGTTGGCACAGTGTCTTGGCAGTTTTGGGGGCTGAGTGTTCAGCTGTAGACATCCCATTGCTGTTCTGCCAGTGTTGTCCACCTCCTTTCTCCTGCTTTTGTCACAGTGGGTGTTTTCTGGCACTGCAGTGATGATACAGGGGAGCGAATTGCTGTGTCTCCACAAGTTTGGGGGAAGTAAATGGGCTGTACAAAACTAGCTTTTCTGGCTCTTTTGCAACTCAAACTTAGCCCATGATGTGGGGCAGAAAAGTGTATTGTGTCTGTGGTTCCGTATTCTGTTTTTATTAACTGAGTTTTTTCATCTCTTGTGACACTGGCTTCTTACTTTCCATTATGGATAGCTGTGTATTTCTACTCAGCCGTGGTGGCTTAGCTTACTTGTAGGTTGATTCCAAGCTACCAGGGTTGCAGAGGGATCTGTACTGTTTTAGCTTAGCACCAGGTGCCTCGCTAAGACAGCATCATACCTAGCTACTTCCCACGGGAAGCAGTTCAGCTCTCCTTGCTCTCTGTGGTTTCAGCTTTGATTCCCAAGTATTTTTTCTTCTCTGTGGAGATGATACCAATGAGATTGAATGGGGCTTAGCCAGGGAACTTAATTTAACATACCAAGCGCATGAAGATAGGTGAACATAGCACCTCATAACTTCTCTGATAGTGGTTATAGGCAGGAGTAGATAGAAGGCGATAGATTTAGGGCTGGGTAGGATACATTTGTGTTGCCGCCCCAGGTGGATTCTTTTTCATCTTGATTAGAGCCTGTGCTCTCAGGTTATGACTTCTAACTTAAGGCAATGCACAGAACTTATTTTCATGGAAGTTCCATAAAGGCTGTTAGAAATCAGTAAGAGGTTCTTCACTATGACAATGCATAGCCCTTAAATTCCTTGTTTGCTTGATATCTCATGAAATATGGACATAGTGGAGGGAAGGGATGCCATCCAGAGGGACCTTGACAGGCTTGAGAGGTGGGCCCCGGCAAACCTCATGAAGTTCAACCCGGCCAAGTGCAAGGTCCTGCACGTGGGTCGGGGCAATCCCAAGTGCAAATACAGGCTGGTTGGAGAATGGATTGAGAGCAGCCCTGAGGAGAAGGACTTGGGGGTGTTGGTTAATGAGAAGCTCAACTGAGCTCGCAGCCCAGAAAGCCAGCCACATCCTGGACTGCATCAAAAGAAGCGTGGCCAGCAGGTCGAAGAAGTGCCAGTGCTCTGCAATAAAATCCACTGAAAAAAGGTCTTTTCTTTTGTGAGTGGGTTATTGATACTATACTTTCTCTGCCTGTGGGGATTCTGTGAGAAAACTATAACTGGGTAATTTAATTAGCAGCAGCCAAAGAACAGTTGGCTACAGATGATTCCTTGCATAATCATAGAACCTGTTGCCTGTATTTTCCAAGGTGGTCTGTAGTCTCGTGACCTTTACAATTCAGGCACTTTAATGCTTTCATTTTCAGACTGACAGATGGAGATGCAGCATAGTTAAATGAGTTGAACAGGGCTGTCTCGTGCTTGGCTCTTTCTGCTCTCAAGCCAGAGAAATATAGAGGGATAGCCATTGGGATGGCGATCTGACTTTATGGTGTGGAAACTGCAAGATAACAGCCATTTTTCAGCTAATAAGATTCTGCTTTTTGCTGGCTTTTCTTCTCAGTGTGATGGGAGAGCTAAGCTGTAAAATAATTGAGATAGGGATTTAGAGATTTGCTACAACAAACCTGTAATAAAAATAGCACAAAGCAAGATCTCACATTTGTTTTATAGAAAGTCTTAGCCGATCAATAGAAATATATAAACTATTCCAAATTGCATCAGGGTGAAAGTTATAATTATAGTTTTATTGATTAGTCATTAAGTTTTAATCAGGGCATAACCACTGGGACTATTATTTTGTCAGTAGTATTTTTTAATACATATTTTTACTCCTTTGTACACTTCAATAATTGCTGTGATATAAATTGCTTTTAAATGTGAAATAATAAGCAAAAGACTCTGTCGTGTCAGGGTTCCCAAGGCATCTCTTTGCATTTCCAAACTGTCTTTTTACAAAATGGAGAAATTAAGATTTATAGCAAGAAGCTGATGTTGGATTTCTAGGTTTGCTGCTCCTTTGCTGGTGAGCATAAATGAGGCAGCTACCTTCTTGTGCATCAATAAAATGTATTTGCTAAGCTTAAAAGTATGTTAATGCTGACTAATTGGTGTTTTGAATCTGACCTAGTAAAAATAATAAAATAGGCAAAAAGGAAAAAAATGCAAAGGTTGCATCAAGAAATGTTGAAATATATGGGAGAAATTGGTCAAATGGGACTCTTGCTTCTTATAACAGCCACTCTTCTGTGTTGTTCACAGTCTGTGTAAATTCATGGTAAGCAGTCACTGCAACTGGTTTGGTTCAATTTCCCAGTTCTAGGCTGGGAGACACAAAACCAAGCAGTAAAAAGGCAGTGGGTGTAGCATGTTTGGGTTTGGTTGTTGGTTTTTTTCCCCCTCTTTTAGGCAGCAGGAATATAGAAGGCTAATCTCATCTCCCAGAGTGTGATAAAGAAAAGTACATACAAAATCCGACCCTGTTAAACACAATTATTTTTTCCTATAACTGAATCTTGCTGTACAGGGACTCTGAATATCCCATTATACGTGAAAAATTACTTACAAAGACACAGCCAAAACTCTAGAGGGCAGATATATGGTATCTCATCAAGGAAGATGAACGTTTAAGAATACATGAGTTACCAAGGGGGAAAAACCCTTGTTATACCACTTGTGTAACTGAAATTAGGAGATAGGAAACACACTTACTTCTTCCAGGGCTTTGGAATTTTTCATCTTGACTCTACATTGCCCTGTATGTTTAGTCTGCCTGTATCTTTACAGTGAGCTGCCAAAAGTGCTTGGAAAACATGATATCATAGGGAGTGGAAAGGAAAACCAGATGTTCTGAAATTTTACTTTTAATATTCTAAGGCGGTGTAAGTAACTCTGAGAAGGAGCAGTATTTTTAACCTCCTAATGCCCACTTTAAAGGTGTGGTTTGGACATCCAGAGGTAATTGTACAGCTCCAGACTGGTTTGTGTAGAATATTTTTTGTCAGTTTAATATGACAGTGTATACTATTAATTACAAGAAACTCTGATAAAGAGAAGTCCCTCTCTGGGTCCGTCCCCCCCCCCCCCCTCCTTCTGCAAACATGGTTTTATGAGACGAGTTTAAGATTGTCCCAGTTTGACCGATGAGCTT
>JAHSPV010073133.1:0-11462 GCA_033628465.1 Calidris alpina | reverse complement strand
GACACCATGGGGACATGAGGACACCTCTGAGCCAGACCAACAGCAAAATGCGTAACTGGTGGAAAGAGTCGGCCACTCATCATCCTCACCTGTAGGCAGCCAGGGTCTGGCGGCCGGAATATATCGTGCTGTACAGAAAGATAGAACCCCTCTCCAAGTAGCCAACAGTATCCAGCTCATGATGTCAGCAGACGGAAATGACATCGTAACCCAACAGCTATAAAATGCCACACCATTTGCTAATAAATGCCATTTGCTGTCCACCACATTGGTGTCTGCAAGCTGATGGACCGAGCGGCCTGGGGTTGGTCACCGTGCCGTTCCTGAACCAGGTTGCCACGCCTACATTAGGCAATACCCATGGTGTCCCCATGGTGTCCCAGTGGTGTCCTCATGTCCCCATGGTGTACCCATGATGTCCGCATGGTGTCCCCAGGCTGTCCCCAAAGTGTCCTCATGGTGTCCCAACGGTGTCCTCATGGCCCCATGGTGTACCCATGATCTCCCCATGGTGTCCCCATGCTGTCCCCAAGGTGTCCCCATGATGTCCCAGTGGTATCCCAACTGTGTCCTCATGGCCCCATGGTGTACCCATGATCTCCCCATGGTGTCCCATGGAGTCCCAGTTGTGTCTTCATGTCCCCATGGTGTAACCATGATGTCCGCATGGTGTCCCCATGGTGTCCCAGAGGTGTCGTCATGGCCCCATGCTGTACCCATGATGTCTGCATGGTGTCCCCATGGTGTCCCCAAGGTGTCCCCATGGTGTCCCAACGGTGTCCTCATGGCCCCATGGTGTACCTATGATCTCCCCATGGTGTCCCAACGGTGTCCTCATGGCCCCATGGTGTACCCATGATGTCCCCATGCTGTCCCCATGGTGTCCCCATGGTGTCCCAGTGGTGTCCTCATGAAGCCATGGGGTACCCAGGATGTGCGCATGGTGTCCCCATGCTGTCCCCAAGGTGTCCCCATGGTGTAGCAGTGGTGTCCTCATGTCCCCATGGTGTCTCCATGATGTCTGCATGGTGTCCCCATGCTGTCCCCAAGGTGTCCTCATGTCCCCATAGTGTACCCATGATGTCCCCATGGTGTCCCCATGGTGTCCCAGTGGTGTCCTCATGTCCCCATGGTGTACCCATGATATTCCTATGGTGTCCCCAAGGTGTCCCAGTGGTGTCCTCATGTACCCATGATGTACCCATAATGTCCCCATGATGTCCCCATGCTGTCCCCACGGTCTCCCCATGGTTTCCCATCGGTGTCTTCATGGCCCCATGATGTCCCAATGGTGTCCACAAGGTGTCCCCATGGTGTCCTAACGGTGTCCTCATGGCCCCATGGTGTACCCCTGATGTCCCCACGGTGTCCCAGTGGTGTCCCAACGCTGTCTTCATGGCCCCATGGTGTACCCATGGTGTCCCCAAGGTGTCCCCATGGTGTCCGAACGGTGTCCTCCTGGCCCCATGGTGTACCCATGATGTCTCCATGGTGTCCCCATGGTGTCCTTAAAGTGTCCCCATGGTGTCCACATGGTGTCCACATGGTGTCCCAACGGTGTCCTCATGGCCCCATGGTATACCCCTGATGTCCCCATGATGTCCTCATGGTGTCCCCAAGGTGTCCCCATGGTGTCACAATGGTGTCCTCATGGCCCCATGGTGTACCCATGATGTCCCCATGGTGTCCACATGGTGTCCCAGTGGTGTCATCATGTCCCCATGGTGTACCCATGACGTCCGCATGGTGTCCCCATGCTGTCCCCAAGGTGTCCCCATGGTGTCCCAGTAGTGTCCCTACGGTGTCCTCATGGCCCAATGGTGTACCTATGATGTCCCAATGATGTCCCCATGGTGTTCCCATGGTGTCTCAGTGGTGTCCTCATGTCCCCATGGTGTTCCCATGATGTCCGCACGGTGTCCCAATGCTGTCACCAAGGTGTCCCCATGGTGTCCCAACGGTGTTCTCATGTCCCCATGTTGTCCCCATGATGTTTCCATGGTGTCCCCATAGTGTCCCCAAGGTGTCCCCATGGTGTCCCAACGGTGTCCCCATGGCCACATGGTGTACCCCTGATGTCCCCATGATGTCCCCGTGCTGTCCCAGAGGTGTCCCCATGGTGTCCCAACGGTGTCCTCATGTCCTCATCGTGTACCCATGATGTCCCCATGGTGTCCCCAAGGTGATCCCATGATGTCCCCATGGTGCCCTAACTGTGTCCTCATGGCCCCATGGTGAACCCATGATGTCATCATGGTGTTCCCATACTGTCCCCAAGGTGTCCCCATGGTGTCCCAACGGTGTCCTCATGGCCCCATGGTGTACCCATGGTGTACCCGTGATATCCCCATGGTGTCCCAGTGGTGTCCTCATGTCCCAATGGTGTACCCATGATGTCCGCATGGTGTCCCCATGCTGTCCCCAAGGTGTCCCCATGGTGTCCCTGTGGTGTCCAACGGTGTCTTCAAGGCGCAAAGGTGTAACCATGATGTCCCCATGCTGTCCACAAGGTGTCCCCATGGTGTTCCAACTGTGTCCTCATGGCCCCATTGTGTACCTATGATGTCCGCATGGTGTCCCCATGGTGTCCCAGAGGTGTCCTCATGTCTCCATGGTGTACCCATGAGGTCCCCACGGTGTCCCAACCGTGTCCTCTTAGCCCCATGGTGTACCCAAAGTTCTCCCCATGCTGTCCACATGATGTCCCAACGGTGTCCTCATGGCCCCATGGTGTCCCCATGGTGTCCCAGTGGTGTCCCCAAGGTGTCCTCATGGCCCCATGGTGTACCCATGATGTCCCCATGATGTCTCCATGCTGTCCCCAGGGTGTCCCCATGGTGACACAACGGTGTCCTCATTTCCCCATGGAGTACCCATGATGTCCCCTTGGTGTCCCCATGGTGTCCCAGTGGTATCCTCATGCCCCATGGGGTACCCATGATGTCCTCATGCTGTCCCCAAAGTGTCCCCATGGTGTCCCAGTGGTGTCCTCATGGCCCAATGGTGTCCCCATGCTGTCCCCAAGCTGTCCCCATGGTGTCCCAACTGTGTCCTCATGGCCTTATGGTGTACCCATGATATCCGCATGATGTCCCCATGCTGTCTCCAAGGTGTCCCCATGGTGTCCCAGGGGTGTCCCCAAGGTGTCCTCATGGCTCCATGGTGCACCCATGATGTCTGCATGGTGTCCCCATGATGTCTCCATGGTGTCCCCATGGTATCCCAGTAGTGTTCTCATGTCCCCATGGTGTCCCAACGGTGTCCTCATGTCCCCATGGTGTACTCATGATGTCCCCATTGTGTCCCGAAGGTGTCCCCATGGTGTCTCAACTGTGTCCTCATGGCCCCATGGTGTCCCCATGGTGTCCCAGTGGTCTCGCCAAGGTGTCCGCATAGCCCCATGGTGTACCCATGATGTCCCCATGATGTCTTCATGCTGTACCCAAGGTGTCCCCATGGTGACCCAACGGTGTCCTCATTTCCCCATGGAGTACCCATGATGTCCCCTTCGTGTCCCCAAGGTGTCCCAGTATTGTCCTCATGTTCCCATGGAGTACCCATGATGTCCCCATGGTGTCCCCATGGTGTCCCAGTGGTATCCTCATGCCCCATGGTGTACCCATGATGTCCCCATGCTGTCCCCAAAGTGTCCCCATGGTGTCGCAGTGGTGTCCTCAAGGCCCCATGGTGTCCCCATGCTGTCCCCAAGGTGTCCCCATGGTGTCCCAACTGTGTCCTCATGTCCCCATGGTGTACCCATGATGTCCGCATGGTGTCCCCATGATGTCTCCATGGTGTCCCCATGGTATCCCAGTGGTGTTCTCATGTCCCCATGGTGTCCCAACGGTGTCCTCATGTCCCCATGGTGTACTCATGATGTCCCCAAGATGTCGCCATGCTGTCCCCAAGGTGTCCCTATGGTGTCCCAACTGTGTCCTCATGGCCCCATGGTGTACCCATTATGTCCGCATGGTGTCCCCATGATGTCTCCATAGTGTCCCCATGGTGTCCCAGTGGTATCCTCATGCCCCATGGTGTACCCATGATATCCCCATGCTGTCCCCAAGGTGTCTCCATAGTGTCCCAACTGTGTCCTCATGACCCCATGGTATACCCATGAGGTCCCCATTATGTCCCCATGCTGTCCCCAAAGTGTCCCCATGGTGTCCCAGTGGTGTCCTCATGGCCCCATGGTGTCCCCATGCTGTCCCTAAGGTGTCCCCATGGTATCCAAATTGTGTCCTCATGGCCCTATGGTGTACCCATGATATCCGCATGGTATCCCCATGCTGTCCCCAAGGTGTCCCCATGGTGTCCCAGTAGTGTCCCTACGGTGTCCTCATGGCCCAATGGTGTACCTATGATGTCCGCTTGGAGTTCCCATGCTGTCCCCAAGGTATCCTCATGGTGTCTCAACGGTGTCCTCATGTCCCCATAGTGTACCCATGATGTCCCCATGATGTCCCCATGCTGTCCCCAATGTGTCCCCATAGTGTCCCAACTGTGTCGTCATGGCCCCTTGATGTACCCATGATGTCCCCATGATGTCCCCATGGTGTCCCCATGGTGTCCGAGTGGTGTCCTCATGTGCCCATGGTGTATCCATGATGTCTGCATGGTGTCCCCATGCTGTCCCGAAGGTGTCCCCATGGTGTCCCACTGGTGTGCCAACGGTGTCTTCATGGCCCTATGGTGTACCCATGATGTCCGCATGGTGTCCCCATGCTGTCCCCGAGGTGTCCCCATGGTGTCCCAACGGTGTCCTTATGTCCCCATGGTGTACCCATGATGTCCCCATGATGTCCCCATGCTGTCCCCAAGGTTTCCCCATAGTGTCCCAACGGTGTCCTCATGGCCCGATGGTGTACCTATGATGTCCGCATTGTGTCCCCATGCTGTTCCCATGGTGTCCCCATGGACTCCCAGTGGTGTCATATCGGTGTACTCATGTCCCCATGGTGTCTCCATGATATCCCCATGGTGTCCCCATCGTGTCCCAGTGTTGTCCTCATGTCCCCATGGTGTACCCATGATGTCCCCATGGTGTCCCCATGGTGTTGCAGTGGTGTCGTCATGTCTCCATGGTGTCCCAACTGTCTCCTCATGGCCCTATGGTGTACCCATGATGTTCGCAGGGTGTCCTCATGATGTCCGCATGGTGTCCCAGTGGTGTCCTATCGGTGTCCTCATGGCCCCATGGTGTTCCCATGCTGACCTCAAGGTGTCCCCATGGTGTCTCAACGGTGTCCTCATGTCCCCAAGGTGAACCCATGACGTCCGCATGGTGTCCCCATGCTGTCCCCAAGGTGTCCCCATAGTGTCCCACTGGTGTGCCAACGGTGTCTTCATGGCCCAATGGTGTACCCATGGTGTCCCCATGCTGTCCCCAAGGTGTCCCCATGGTGTCCCAACGGTGCCCTCATGGCCCAATGGTGTACCCATGATGTCTGCATGGTGTCCCCATGCAGTCCCCAAGGTGTCACCATGGTGTCCCAGTGGTATCCCAACCGTGTCTTCATGTCCCAATGGTGTACCCATGGTGTCCCAGTGGTGTCCCCAAGGTGTCCCCATGGTGTCCCAACGGTGTCCTCATGTCCCCATGATGTACCCTTGATGTCCCCATGATGTCCCTATGCTGTCCCCAAGGTGTCCCCATGGTGTACCAACTGTGTCCTCATGTCCCCATGGTGTACCCATAACGTCCACATGGTGTCCGCATTGTGTCCCAGAGGTGTCCTCATGTCCCCATGGAGTACCCATGATGTCCCCATGATGTCTCCATCCTGTCCCCATGGTGTCCCAGTGGTGTCCTCATGTCCCCATGGTGTACCCATGATGTTCGCATGGTGTCCCTATGGTGTAGCCATGGTGATCCAGTGGTGTCGTCATGTCCCCATGGTGTACCCATTATGTCCGCATGGTGTCCCCATGCTGTCCCCAAGGTGTCCCCATAGTGTCCCACTGGTGTGCCAACGGTGTCTTCATGGCCCAATGGTGTACCCATGGTGTCCCCATGCTGTCCCCAAGGTGTCCCCATGGTGTCCCAACGGTGTCCTCATTTCCCCATGGTGTACCCATGATGTCCCCATGCTGTCCCCAAGGTGTCCCCATGGTGTCCCAATGGTCTCCTCATTGCCCCATGGTGTACCCATGATGTCATCATGGTGTCCCAATGGTGTCCCCATTGTGTCCCCATGGTGTCCCAGTGGTGTTCTCATGTCCCCATGGTGTACCCATGATGTCCCCATGGTGTCCCCATGGTGTCCCAACTGTTTCCTCATGGCCCCAAGGTGTCCCCATGGTGTACCGACTGTTTCCTCATGGCCCCATGATATACCCATGATGTCACCATTGTGTCCGCATGGTGTCCCAGTGGTGTCCTCATGTCCCCATGGTGTACCCATGATGTCCCCATGGTGTACCCATGGTGTTGCAGTGGTGTCGTCATGTCTCCATGGTGTCCCAACTGTCTCCTCATGGCCCTATGGTGTACCCATGATGTCCGCATGGTGTCCCCATGATGTCCCCATGGTGTCCCCATGCTGTCCCAGTGCTGTCGTCATGGCCCTATTGTGTACCCATGATGTCCTCATGTTGTCCCCATGGTGTCCCAGTGGTGTCCTCATGTCCCCATGGTGTACCCATGATGTCCGCATGGTGTCCCCATGATGTCCCCATGGTGTCCCAATTCTGTCCCAGTGGTGTCCTCATGTCCCCATGGTGTACCCATGCTGTTCCCATAGTGTCCCCATGGTGTCCCAGCGGTGTCCTCATGTCCTCATCGTGTACCCATGATGTCCCCATGATGTCCCCATGATGTCCCCATGCTGTCCCCAAGGTGTCCCCATGGTGTCCCAACTGTGTCCTCATGGCCCAATGGTGTCCCCATGGTTAGCCAGAGGTGTCCTCATATCCACATGGTGTATCCATGATGTCCGCATGCTGTCTCCATGGTGTCGCAGTGGTGTCTTCATGTCCCCATGGTGTCCCAGTGGTGTCCCAAACCTCTCCTCATGTCCCCATGGTGTACCCGTGATGTCCCAATGATGTCCCCATGCTGTCCGCACGGTGTCCCCAGGGTGTCCCAACTGTGTCCTCATGGCCCCATGGTGTACCCTTGATGTTCCCATGGTGTCCCCATGGTGTTCCAGTGCTGTCCTCATGTCCCCATGGTGTACCCATGATGTCCCCATGATGTCCCCATGATGTCCCCTTGGTGTCCCCATGGTGTCCCAACGGTGTCCTCATGTCCCCATAGTGTACCTATGATGTCCGCATGCTGTCCCCAAGGTGTCCCCATCGTGTCCCAGTGGTGTCCTCATGTCCCCATGGTGTACCTATGATGTCCGCATAGTGTTCCCATGCTGTCCCTAGAGGTGTCCCCATGCTGTCCCAACGGTGTCCTCATGTCCCCATGGTGTACCCATGATGTCCCCATGCTGTCCCCATGCTGTCCCCAAGGTGTCCCCTGGTGTTACAGTGGTGTCCTCATGTCCAATTGGTGTACCCATGATAGATGCATGGTGTTCCCATGATGTCCCCATGGTGTCCCCATGGTGACCCAGTGGTGTCCTCATGTCCCCATGGTGTACCCATGATGTCCCCATGCTGTCCCCATGCTGTCCCCATGGTGTTCCAGTGTGTCCCAACTGTGTCCTCATGTCCCCATGGTGTACCCATGATGTCTGCATGATGTCCCCATGCTGTCCCCATGGTGTCCCCATGCTGTCCCAAAGGTGTGCCCATGATGTTCCAGTGGTACCCAACGGAGTCCTCATGGCCCCATGGTGTACCCAAGGTTTCCCAATGGTGTCCCCATGCTGTCCCAACGGTGTCCTCATGGCCCCATGCTGTCCCCATGCTGTCCCCATGCTGTCCCCATGCTGTCCCCAAGGTGTCCCCATGGTGTCCCAGTGGTGTCCCAACTATGTCCTCATGTCCCCATGGTGTACCCATGATGTCCCCATGATGTCCCCATGGTGTCCCCATGGTGTCCCAGTGGTGTCCTCATGTCCCTATGTTGTACCCATGATGTCCCCATGATGTCCCCATGGTGTCCCAGTGGTGTACTCATGTCCCCATGGTGTACCCATGCTGTCCCCAAGGTGTCCCCGTGATGTCCCAGTGGTGTCCCAATTGTGTCCTCATGTCCCCATGGTGTACCCATGATGTCCCCATGATGTCCCCATGGTGTCCCAGTGGTGTCCTCATGTCCCCATGTTGTACCCATGATGTCCCCATGGTGTCCCCATGGTGTCCCAACGGTGTCCTCATAGCCTTATGGTGTAACCATGATGTACCCATGGTGTCCCCATGGTGTCCCAGTGGTGTCCTCATGTCCCCATTGTATACCCATGATGTCCCCATGGTGTACCCATGATGTCTGCATGGTGTCCCCAATGTGTCCCCATGATGTCCCAGTGGTGTCCCAACGGTGTCCTCATGTCCCCATGGTGTACCCATGATGTCTGCATGGTGTCCCCAAGGTGTCCCCATGGTGCCCGATCTGTGTCCTCATGGCCCCATGGTGTTCCCATGGTCTCCCCATGGTGTCCCCATGGTGTCCCAAAGGTGTCCTCATGTCCCCATGGTTTACCCATGATATCCGCATGGTGTTCCCATGATGTCCCCATGGTGTCCCTATGGTGTCCCAGTGGTGTCCTCATGTCCCCATGGTGTACCCATGATGTCCCCATGGTGTCCCCATGCTGTCCCCAAGGTGTCCCTATGATGTCCCAGTGGTGTCCCAACAGTGTCCTCATGTCCCCATGGTGTACAAATGATGTCATCATGGTGTCCCCATGGTGTCCCCAAGGTGCCCTAATGGTGCCCCATCTGTGTCCTCATGGCCCCATGGTGTACCCATGATCTCTCCATGGTGTCCCCAAGGTGTCCCAACGCTGTCCTCATGGCCCCATTGTGTACCCATGAAGTCCGCATGGTGTCACCATGATGTCCCCATGGTGTCCCCAGGGTGTCCCCATCGTGTCCCAACTGTGTCCTCATGGCCCCATGGTGTCCCCATGGTGTCCCCAAGGTGTCCCCATTGTGTCCAAACGGTGTCCTCATGGCCCCATGGTGTACCTATGATGTCCCCATGATGTCCCCATGCTGTCCCCAAGGTGTCCCAATGGTGTCTCAGTGGTTTCCCAACTGTGTCCTCATGTCCCCATGGTGTACCCATGATGTTCCCATGGTGTCCCCATGCTGTCACAGGGGTGTCCTCATGTCCCCATGGTGTACCCATGATGTCCGCATGTTGTTCCAGTGCTGTCCCAAAGGTGTCCCCATGCTGTCCCAACGGTGTCCTCATGTTCCCATGGTGTACCCATGATGTCTGCATGGTGTCCCCATGATGTCCCCATGGTGTCCCCATGTTGTCCCAACGGTGTCCTCATAGCCCCATAGGGCCCCCATGATGTCCACATGGTGTCCCCATGATGTCCCCAAGGTGTCCCCATGTTGTCCCAGTGGTGTCCACATGTCCCCATGGTGTACCCATGATGTCCCCATGGTGTCCCCATGGTGTCCCCAAGGTGTCCCCATTGTGTCCAAACGGTGTCCTCATGTCTGCATGGTGTACCCATGATCTCCCCATCGTGTCCCCATGATGTCCCAACGGTGTCCTCATGGCCCATAGGTGTACCCATGTTGTCCCCATGATGTCCCCATGCTGTCCCCAAGGTGTCCCCATGGTGTCCCAACTGTGTCCTCATGGCCCCATGGTGTCCCCATGCTGTCCCAAAGGTGTCCCCATGGTGTCCCAACGGTGTCCTCATGGCCCCATGGTGTACCTATGATGTCCCCATGATGTCCCCATGCTGTCCCCAAGGTGTCCCAATGGTGTCCCAGTGGTTTCCCAACTGTGTCCTCATGTCCCTATGGTGTACCCATGATGTTCCCATGGTGTCCCCATGGTGTCCCAGTGGTGTCCTCATGTCCCCATGATGTCCCCATGCTGTCGCCAAGGTGTTCCCATGCTGTCCCAAAGGTGTCCCCATGCTGTCCCAACGGTGTCCTCATGTTCCCATGGTGTACCCATGATGTCAGCATGGTGTCCCCATGATGTCCCCATGGTGTCCCCATGGTGTCCCAACTGTGTCCTCATGGCCCCATGGTGTCCCCATGCTGTCCCAAAGGTGTCCCCATGGTGTCCCAACGGTGTCCTCATGGCCCCATGGTGTACCCATGATGTCCCCATGATGTCGCCATGCTGTCCCCATGGTGTCCCTGTGGTGTCACAACGGTGTCCTCATGTCCCCATGGTGTACCCATGATGTCCCCATGATGTCCCCATGCTGTTCCGAAGGTGTCCCCATGGTGTCCCAACTGTGTCCTCATGGTCTTATGGTGTCCCCATGATGTCCGCATGCTGTCCCCATGGTGTCCCAACGGTGTCCTCATGTCCCCATGGTGTACCCATGATGTCCCCATGCTGTCCAGAAGGTGTCCCCATCGTGTCCCAGTGGTGTCGTCATGTCCCCATTATGTACCCATGATGTCCGCATGGTGTTCCCATGCTGTGCCTAAGGTGTCCCCATGCTGTCCCAACGCTGTCCTCATGTCCCCATGGTGTACCCATGATGTCCCCATGCTGTCACCAAGGTGTTCCCATGCTGTCCCAATGGTGTCCCCATGGTGTCCCAGTGGTGTCCTCGTGTTCCCATGGTGTACCCATGATGTCCCCATGGTGTCCCCATGTTTTCCCAGTGGTGTCCACATGTCCCCATGGTGTACCCATGATGTCCCCATGCTGTCCCATTGCTGTCCCCAAGGTGTCCCCATGATGTCCCTGTTCTCTCCCAACGGTGTCCTCATGTCCCCATGGTGTACCCATGACGTCATCATGGTGTCCCCATGGTGTCCCAAAGGTGTCCCCATGGTGTCCCAACTGTTTCCTCATGGCCCCATGGTGTACCCATGATGTCCGCATGGTGTCCCCATGCTGTCCCCAAGGTGTCCCCATCGTGTCCCAGTGGTGTCCCAACGGTGTCCTCATGCCCCATGTGTACCCATGATGTCATCATGGTGTACCCATGGTGTCCCCAAGGGGTCCCCATGGTGTCCCAACTGTGTCCTCATGGCCCCATGGTGTTCCCATGGTCTCCCCATGGTGTCCCCATGGTGTCCCAAAGGTGTCCTCATGTCCACATGGTGTACCCATGATGTCCGCATGGTGTCCCCATGATGTATCAATGGTGTCCCCAGGGTGTCCCCATCGTGTCCCAACTGTGTCCTCATGGCCCCATGGTGTCCCCATGATGTCCCCATGCTGTCCCCATGGTGTCCCAACTGTGTCCTCATGGCCCTATGGTGTCCCCATAATGTTCACATGGTGTCCCCATGATGTCCCCATGGTGTCCCCATGGTGTCCCCAAAGTGTCCCCATTGTGTCCAAACGGTGTCCTCATGTCCGCATGGTGTACCCATGATCTCCCCATCGTGTCCCCATGATGTCCCAA
>JAHSPV010073052.1:0-15623 GCA_033628465.1 Calidris alpina | reverse complement strand
CAACTTGTTGTGTAGGACTCCCCACGGCAGCCTTCCCCTTCCCATGTGTCCCACAATCCAGCAGGACCCATCAGTGAAGAGGACCCATCTCACTCTCTGGCAGTATATCATACGGTGGAGCCTTGTCCACGTGTATCATCTCCTCCTCTGGTGACATTAGAAACCCTTGCCTTCTGGCCAGTCCATCATCACTTCCAGAATCCCTGGAGGACTGGGGTTTCCCACCCGAGTTCCCTGGGATCAGCGCCATCCACTGTCTCCACGCGGCATCAGTTGCATGATGTGTGGCAGGGACCCTGTCTTTGGACCCAGCACCAGCAGTCGAGGTGCTAAGAGGAGCTGGGCTTCTGGACCAACCACTTCTGGAGCAGCTCCAGCCCTTTCATACGCTGCCAATATTTCTTTCCCAGTTGGAATAAACGAGGCTTTGGATCCTCTGTATCCCCGACTCCATCATGGTGAGGAGCACATAGAGCATCTAGGAATTTGCAGAACACAGCCAGGAGAAGAACCAAATGTGGTGACCAGCGACTATTTCACTGATAGAATCAATGCAGATGACAGATTCCTCTTGGAATGCTCTGGTCAGATCTGTCATTATCTCAACCCTTCATACCCACATCAGGCGCCAAAAGGGACTGTCGTGGTTGAGCCTCAGACGGCAACAAAGCACCATGCGACCACTCTCTCAACCCCCCACTGCTGTGGGGAGAATCAGAAGAAAAAGGCAAAACTGGTGGGCTGAGACAAAGGCAGTTGGACAGAACAGCAAAGGGCACAGGAAAACAAGAGCAGTGACACTGACAGAGGGGGGTACGAACACCATGACGGTCCCACCGCTCACCCACCGACCTGGGCCTCCCCATCCTGCTCCCGAGGGGTGACCCCCTGCCCCACCAGCTCCTGCCTACACACTGGCCATGGCTCCCCTGGGATGGAATAGCTGTGGCCCTGCCAGAGCCCGGGGACAATTAACCCTATCCCTGCTGGAACCAGGACAGGTGGACATCACAGCAATGCTCCTCCCAGTCCACTTTATTTCTCTTCATGCTCCAGCTAAAGCTCCCAAGGGGCACTTGGTGGCTGTTGCTTCTGTCAGATCCATGGCCACTGCAGAAGAGAGATTGACTCTGTCACCTCTCCAGGTGGGTGCAGGCTCTTACACAGGTTATCCCATGCCAAGGCTTCGGCAGGATAGAAAAGCCTGCTTCCCTCAGACTCTCCTCACAGCTCAAGCTTTAGGGTCCTCACCATCTTGTCAGGTCTCCTCTGGACCCTCTCCAGTCTCTCCAAAGCCCACTGGCTCAGAGGGCGGCCATCGGGGCTCAAAGGCCCTTCTCCTCAGGGCGCTCCTTTTCTGGTGTGGTCACTGCCCGCGCTGCTGCGGGGAATTGTTGTGCACCTCTTTCCTCTAAACATTCAGGTTTCTGATGGCCAAATCCCCAGGTGTGTCAAGGTCCCTCTGGACATAAGCTCCAGCAGTCAAGCACTGAAAGTCCGGGTGCTGCTGTTCATCCTGAGTCATGGCGTCTCTAGCAAGAGCATCATTGCAGAAGCTGCAGGACACTCCAGATGAGAAGAGACTCCTGGTGTAATGCAGTTGCCAATCAAGGCACAAAGCCATGTGAGACCTTCTCAGAGACACCAAAGGTGGGAGCAAAGTAAGGAAACGCAGTGCCAGTGGGGAAATGGGGAAAAGGGGTTGACTATTTGCGAGGGAGGGGATAAAGTTGATTAAAGAGTAGGACTTGAGAGGTGGGAAAAGAGTGCAATGGGCACGAAAGGTTCAGCAAAGTCTCTGGTCAGGGCTCCTTTGGGGATACCCTTCAAGTAGCCCAGCATCTGAGCAACCCTGCCTGGAGCAGGACAAGAAGCTGCAGCTGCTCTGGCTGCACCAACATCTGAGTGACTTCCATGGAGACGGGAAACCCCAGAGCTCTCCCTGCTGCCACCACGTCCTTACTGAGCCTTGAGTTACCCTTGGCAAGTCCACGCTGACTGCTTTTGGACACCTTCTTCTCTTTCCGGGGCCCAGAAATGTCCCCCAGGAGGACTCTCATTGATGGGACACTAATCACCCCCCCCGGGAGCTTGGGCAGCCTGGGGGTCCCTGGGCTGGGCCTCTTTCCAAGGTGGGGGCAACCTTGGCTTGTCCTCCCTCACAGCAGAGCCCTGCCAATCCTGTCACGTTCCAAAGGCAACGTTCCAAGGAATTCTCAGTCTTCTCTTGTGACTTCACTAGGACTGTTTGGTCTGTTCTAGGGTGTATTTTGTTTCTCTGATCTTTCCTGGACATACACTTGTCCTGATACAATGACCATTTCCAAAGTCATCTTTCCAGATGCAGACTGTCTGGGAAAAGGCCCTTTCCATCAGGCTCCAGTTTTCTCCTCCCTTTACTCTTTGTTCACTCAGACACCTCTCACCTCTGCTGCTGCTTTCACCTTCAGGAAGTCTGTCGCGACGGAGGGAAGAAGGGCACTCAATATGAGCAATCAGCAAACTTCCGTTTATTTAGACACACTATCACACTTTTATGCTTATTCATAATTAGCTCATACATATTGCAAAAGGTGAGCTCATTATTGGTTCGTTCTATAAAGGTAAGTTACGCCCAAAACTTCACTTGTTATGATTACTTATTCTCCTTTTCACACGTAGGAGCGACTGAGGGAAAACATCTTGTTGTTGGCCCACAGCTGCCTTCAAGGCCAGAACGGCCTTGTAGTGTTGGCAGCTAAATAAGCTGAGTACGGTGCTTACAAAGCTCTTGCTGGGCTGGCTGATTTATATATATGTGACCCTTCTCAGCTAGCCAGTCTCCCACAGACATCATGTGTACACCATGGGGACATGAGGACACCGTTGGGACACCACTGGGACACCATGGGGACACCTTGGGAACACCATGATGACATCATGGGTACACCATGGGGACATGAGGACACTGTTGGGACACCACTGGGACATCATGGGGACATCATGGGTACACCATGGGGACTTGAGGACACCGTTGGGACACCACTGGGACACCATGGTGACACCTTTGGGAAACCATGGGGACCATGGGGAACTACATGGTTACACCATGGGGACAACATGGGTACACCATGGGGACATGAGGACACCACTAACACATCATGGGAACACCTTGGGGACAGCATGGGGACATCATGGGGACATCATGGGTACACCCTGGGGACATGAGGACACCGTTGGGACACCACTGGGACACCATGGAGACATCATGGAGACATCATGGGTACACCATGGGGACATGAGGACACCGTTGGGACACCACTGGAACACCATAGGGAAACATTGGGGACAGCATGGGGACACCATGCAGACATCATGGGTACACGATTGGGACATGAAGACACCACTGGGACATCAAGGGGACACCTTGGGGACAGCATGGGAACACCATGATGACAGCATGGGTACACCATGGGGACATGAGGACACCATGAGGACATCATGGGAACACCATGGGGACATGAACACACCGTTGGGACACACTGGGACACCATGGGAATATCATGGGGACAGCATGGGTACACCATTGGGACATGAGGACACCATGAGGACATCATGGGAACACCATGGGGACATGAACACACCGTTGGGACACACTGGGACACCATGGGAATTTCATGGGGACATCATGGGTACACCATGGGGACATGAGGATACCGTTGGGACACCATGGGGACACCTTGGGGACAGCATGGAAATACCATGATGACATCATGGGTACACCATGGGGGCATGAGGACACCGTTGGGACACCACTGGGACACCATGGGGACATCATGGGAACGCCATAGGAACACCATGATCACATCATGGGTACACCATGGGGACATGAGGACACCGTTGGGACACCACTGGGACACCACGGGGCCACCTTGGGGAGAGCATGGGAACACCATGATGACAGCATGGGTACACCATGGGGACATGAGGACACTATGAGGACATCCTGTGTACACCATGGGGACATGAGGACACCGTTGGGACACCATGGGGACACCTTGGGGAAACGATGGGAACACCATGAGGACACCATGGGGACACCATGGGGACATGAGGACACCGTTGGGACACCACGGGGACACCATGGGGACATCATGGGAACATCATGTGTACACCATGGGGACATGTGGACACCACTGGGACACCATGGGGACACCATGGGGACACTTAAGGGACAGCATGGGAACACCATGATGACATCATGGGTACACCATGGGGGCATGAGGACACCGTTGGGACACCACGGGGACACCATGGTGACACCTTGGGGACACCTTGGGGACATCATGGGTACAGCATGGGGACATGAGGACACCACTGGGACACCATGGGGACACATTCGGGACAGCATGGGGACAGCATGGGGACATCATGGATACACCATGGGGACATGAGGACACCGTTGGGACACCACTGGGACACCATGGGGACATCATGGGGACACTTTGGGGACAACATGGGGACACCATGGGGACATCATGGATACACCATGGGGACATGACGACACCACTGGGACATCATGGGGACACCTTGGGGACAGCATGGGAATACCATGATTACATCATGGTTACAGCATGGGGACATGAGGACACCGTTGGGACACCACTGGGACACCATGGGGACAGCATGGGAACACCATGATGACATCATGGGTACACCATGGGGACATGAGGAAACCATGGGGACATCATGAGTACACCATGGGGACATGAGGACACCGTTGGGACACAATTGGGACACCATGGGTCACCTTGAGGACAGCATGGGAACACCATGCGGACGTCATGTGTACACCATGGGGACATGAGGACACCACTGGGACACCACTGGGACACCATGGGGACATCATGGGGAAACCATGGGGACATGAGGACACCGTTGGGACACCATGGGGACACCTTGGGGACAGCATGGGAAAACCATGCTGACATCATGGGTACACCATGGGGACATGAGGACACCGTTGGGACACCATGGGGACATCATGGGGACATCATTGGTACACCATGCGGACATCATGGGGACACCATGGGGCCATGAGGACACCGTTAGGACACCTCGGGGACACCATGGGGACACCATGGGGACATCATGGGGACACCATTGGACTATGAGGACACAGTTGGGACACCATGGGGACACCTTGGAGACAGCATGGGGACACCATGGGGACATCATGGGGACACCATGAGGACATGAGGACACCACTGGGACATCATGGGGACACCTTGGGGACAGCATGGGGACACCACGCGGACATCATAGGTACACCATGGGGACATGAGGACACCGTTGGGACACCATCAAGACACCTTGGGGACAGCATGGGAACACCAAGATGACATCATGGGTACACCATGGGGTCATGAGAACACGGTTGGGACACCACTGGGACACTATGGGGACATCATGGAGACATCATTGGGACATGAGGACACTGTTGGGACAGCACTGGAACACCATGTTGACACTTAGGGGACAGCATGGGAACACCATGATGACAGCATGGGGACACCATAGGGACATGAGGACACCGTTCGGACACCACTGGGACACCATGGGGACATCATGGGAACATCATGGTTACACCATGGGGACATGAGGACACCGTTGGGACACCACGGGGACACAATGGGAACCCCTTGAGGACACCATGAGGACACCATGGGGACATCATGGAAACACCATGGGGACATGAGGACACAGTTGGGGCATCACTGGGATACCATGGGGACACTTAGGGGACAGCATGGGAACACCAGTATGACATCATGGGTACACCATGGGGACATGAGGACACAATGGGGACATGAGGACACCATGGGGAGATCATGGGTACATCATCGGGACAAGAGGACACCGTTGGGACACCACTGGAACACCATGGGGACATATTGGGGACAGCATGGGGACACCATGCAGACATCATGGGTACACCATGGGGCCATTAGGACAGAGTTGGGACACCATGGGGACACCATGGGGACACCTTGGGGACAGCATGTGGACATCATGGGAACATCAAGGGTACACCATGGGGCCATGAGGACAGAGTTGGGACACCACTGGGACACCATGGGGACACCACGGGGCCATCATGGGTACACCATGGGGACATTAGGACAGCGTTGGGACACCATGGGGACACCTTGAGGACAGCATAGGCAATCCATGCGGACATCATGGGTAAACCATGGGGACATGAGGACACCGTTGGGACACCACAGGGACACCATGGGGACACCTTGGGGACACCATGATGACATCATGGGTACACCATGGGGACATGAGGACACCATGGTAACATGAGGAAACAATAGGGACATCATGGGTACACCATTGGGACATGAGGACACCACTGGGACAGCATGGGGACACCTTCGGGAAATCATGGGGACATCATGGGGACTGCATGGGTACACCAGGGGGACATCAGGACACCGTTGGGACACCACTGGGACACCAGGGGGACACCTTTGGGACAACATGGGAACACCATGATGACATCATGGGTACACCATGGGGACATGAGGACACCACTGGGACACCACGGGGACATTTTGGGGACAGCATGGGAACACCATGATGACAGCATGGGTACACCATGGAGACATGATGACAATACTGGGACACCATGGGGACACCATGGGGACATCACAGGTACACCATGGAGACATCATGGGAACACCATGTGGCCATGAGGACCAGAGTTGGGACACGATGGGGACACCATGGGGCCATCATGGGTACACCATGAGGCCATGAGGACACCGTTGGGACACCATGGGGACACCTTGGGGACAGCATGGGCACACCATGGAGACATCATGGGTACACCATGGGGACATGAGGACACCACTGGGACACCATTGGGACACCATGGGGACATAATGGGGACACCATGCGAACATCATGGGTACACCATGGGGACATGAGGACACCACTGGGACACCATGAGGAAACCATGGGGACATCATGTGTACACCATGGGACCATGAGGACACCGTTGGAAAACCAAGGGGACACCTTGGGGACAGCATGGGGACACCATGATGACATCATGGGTACACCATGGGCACATCATGGGGACATCATGGGAACATCATGGGTACAACACTAGGACACCATGGGGACACCATGGGGACATCATGGGAACACCATGCAGACATGATGGGTACACCATGGGGATATGAGGACACCACTGGGACACCATGGGGACACCATGGGGACACATTGGGGACAGCATAGGGACACCATGCAGACATCATGTGTACACCATGGGGACATGAGGACACCGTTGGAACACCATGGGGACACCTTGGGGACGGCATGGGGACATCATGGGGCCATCATGGGAAGATCACGGGTACAACACTAGGACACCATGGGGACACCATGGGGACACCATGGGGACAGCATGGGGACTCCATGCGGACATCATGGGTACACCATGGGGACATGAGGACACCATTGGGACACCATGGGGACACCTTGGGGACAGCATGGGAACAGCATGCGGACATTATGGGTACACCATGGGGACATGAGGACACCACTGGGACACTATGGGGACACCATGGGGACATGAGGACACCACTGGGACACCATAGGGACACCATGGGAACAGCATGGAGACACCATGCGGACATCATAGGTACACCATGGGGCCATGAGGACACCTCTGGGACACCATGGGGACACCATGGGGAGATCATGGGTACACCATGGGGACATGAGGACACCACTGGGACACCATGGGGACACCATGGGGAGATCATGGGTACACTATGGAGACATGAGAACACCACTGGGACACCATAAGGACACCATGGGAACAGCATGGGGACATCATGAGTACACCATGGGGAAATGAGGATATCTCTGGGACACCATGGGGACATAATGGGGAGATCATGGGTACACCATGTGGACATGAGGACACCACTGGGACACCATAAGGACACCATGGGAACAGCATGGGGACACCATGCGGACATCATAGGTACACCATGGGGACATGAGGAAACATCTGGGACACCATGGGGACACCATGGGGAGATCATGGGTACACCATGGGGACATGAGGACACTGTTGGGACACCATGGGGACACCATGGGGACAGCATGGGGACATCATGGGGACATCATGGGTACACCATGGGATAATGAGGACACCTCTGGGACACCATGGGGACAGCATGGGTACACCATGGGGACATGAGGACACCACTGGGACACCATGGGGACACCTTAGGGACAGCATGGGAACACCATGCATTCATCATGGGTACACCATGGGGCCATGAGAACTCTACTGGGACACCATGGGGACACCATAGGGAGATCATGGGTACACCATGGGGACATGAGGACACCACTGGGACACCATAAGGACACCATGGGAACAGCATGGGGACAACCATGCTGACATAATGGGTACACCATGGCGACATGAGGGCACCTCTGGGACACCATGGGGACACCATGGGGAGATCATGGGTACACCATGGGGACATGAGGACACCACTGGGACACCATGGGGACACCATGGGGACAGCATGGGGACACCATGCGGACATAATGGGTACACCATGGGGTAGTGAGGACACCTCTTGGACACCATTGGGACACCATGGGGACATCATGGGTACACCATGGGGCCATGAGGACACAGTTGGGACACTATGGGGACAGCATGGGGACACCAAGGGGACACCATGGGGACATCATGGGTACACCATGGAAACATGATGACACCATTGGGACACCATGGGGACACCTTGGGGACAGCATGGGGACACCATGGGGCGATCATGGGTACACCTTGGGGACATGAGGACACCACTGGGACACCATGGGGACACCATGGGGAGATCATGGGTACACCATGGGGATATGAGAACACCACTGGGACACCATAAGGACACCATGGGAACAGCATGGGGGCACCATGGGGACATCATGGGTACACCATGGGGAAATGAGGATATCTCTGGGACACCATGGGGACACTAAGGGGACATCATGTTTACACCATTGGGACATGAGGACACCACTGGGACACAATGGGGACACCTTGGCGAGATCATGGGGACACCGTGAAGAGATCATGGGTACACCATGGGGACATGAGGACACAACTGGGAAACCATGGGGACACGACGGGGACATCATGGGGACATCATGGGTACACCATGGGGACATGAGGACACCACTGTTACACCATGGGGACACCATGAGAAAATCATGGCGACACCATGGGGACATCAAGGGTACACCATGGGGAAATGAGGACATCTCTGGGAAACCATGGGGACATTAAGAGGACATCATGGGTACACCATGGGGACATGAGAACACCACTGGGACACCATGGGTACATCATGGGTACACCATGGGGACATGAGATCACAGTTGGGACACCACTGGGACACCATGGGGACACCATGGGGACAGCATGGGGACACCATGCGGACATCATGGGTACACCATGGGGACATGAGGACACCACTGGGACACCATGGGGACACCATGGGGACATCATGGGGACACCATGGGGACATCATGGGTACACCATGCGGACAGGAGGATTCTTCTGGGACACCATGGGGACATTATGGGGATAGCATGGGGACACCATGCCGACATCATGGGTACACGATGGGGACATGAGGACACCGTTAGGACACCATGGGGACACCTAGGGGACAGCATGGGGACACCATGATGACATCATCGGTACACCATGGGGACATGAGAACACTGTTGGGACACCATGGGGACACCATGTGGACATCATGGGGACACCATGCGGACATCATGGGCACACCATGGGGTCATGAGGACACCTCTGGGACACCATGGGGACACCATGGGGACATCATGGGTACACCATGGGGCCATGAGGACACAGTTGGGACACTATGGGGACAGCATGGGGACACCATGGGGACACCATGGGGACATCATGGGTACACCATGGGGACATGAGGACACCATTGGGACACCATGGGGACACCTTGGGGACAGCATGGGTACACCATGTGGACATCATGGGTACACCATGGGGACATGAGGACACCACTGGGACACCATGGGGACACCATGGGGAGATCATTGGTACACCATGGGGACATGAGGACACCACTGGAACACCATAAGGACACCATGGGAACAGCATGGGGACATCATGCGGACATCATGGGTACACCATGGGATAATGAGGACAACTCTGGGACAGCATGGGGACAGCATGGGGACACCATGGGGACATCATGCATTCATCATGGGTACACCATGGGGGCATGAGGACACCACTGGGACACCATGGGGACGCCATGGGGACAGCATGGGGACAACCATGCGGACATAATGGGTACACCATGGCGACATGAGGACACCTCTGGGACACCATGGGGACACCATGGGGACATCATGAGTACACCATGGGGACATAAGGACATCACTGCGACACCATGGGGACACCATGGGGACATCATGGGTACACCATGGGGACATGAGGACACCACTGGGACCCCATGGGGACACCATGGGGACATCATGGGGACATTTTGGGGACATCATGGGTACACCATGCGGACATGGGGACACCTCTGGGACACCATGGGGACATTATGGGGATAGCATGGGGACACCATGCAAACATCATGGGTACACCATGGGGACATGAAGACACCATTGTACACCATGGGGACACCTTGGGGACAGCATGGGGACACAATGCGGACATCATAGGTACTCCATGGGGACATGAGGACACCACTGGGACACCATGGGGACACCATGGGGAGATCATGGGTACACGAGAACACCACTGGGACACCTCTGGGACACCATGGGAACGGCATGGGGGCACCATGGGGACATCATGGGTACACCATGGGGAAATGAGGATATCTCTGGGACACCATGGGGACACTAAGGGGACATCATGTTTACACCATTGGGACATGAGGACACCACTGGACACCATGGGGACACCTTGGCGAGATCATGGGGACACCATGAAGAGATCATGGGTACACCATGGGAACATGAGGACACAACTGGGAAACCATGGGGACACAACGGGGACATCATGGGGACATCATGAGTACACCATGGGGACATAAGGACATCACTGCGACACCATGGGGACACCATGGGGACATCATGGGTACACCATGGGGACATGAGAACACCACTGGGACACCGTGGGGACACCATGGGGACATCATGGGTACACCATGGGGACATGAGATCACAGTTGGGACACCACTGGGACATCATGGGGACACCATGGGGACAGCATGGGGACACCATGCGGACATCATGGGTACACCATGGGGACATGAGGACACCACTGGGAAACCATGGGGACACCATGGGGAGATCATGGGTACACGATGGGGCCATTAGGACACAGTTCAGACACCATGCGACACCATAGGGACACCATGATGACATCATGGGTACACCATGGAGACATGAGGACACCATTGGGACACCACTGGGACACCTTGGGGACAGCATGGGGACACCATGTGGACATCATGGGTACACCATGGGGCCATGAAGACACTGTTTGGACACCATTGGGACACCATTGGCACACCTTGGGGACATCATGGGGACACCATGGGGCCAAGAGTACACAGTTGGCACACCATGTGGACACCTTGGGGACATTATGGGAACACCATGCGGACATCATGGGTACACCATGGGGACATGAGGACACCACTGGGACACCATGGGGACACGATGGGGAGATCAAGGGTACACGATGGGGCCATGAGGACACAGTCGGGACACCACTGGGACACCATGGGGACAACTTGCAGACAGCATGGGGACACCATGGGGACATGAGGACACCACTGGGACACCATGGGGACACTTTGGGGACAGCATGGGAACACTATGCGGACATCATGGGTACACCATGGGGAAATGAGGACACCACTGGGACACAATGGGGACACCTTGGGGACAGCATGGTGACAACATGCTGACATCATGGGTACATCATGGGGACATGAGGACACCGTTGGGACACCATAGGGACACTTTGGGGACAGCATGGGGACATCATGGGGACATCATGGGTACACCATGGAGACATGAGGACACCTTTGGGACACCACTGGGACACCATGGGGACACCATGGTGACATCATGGGGACACCATGCGGACATCATGGCTACACCATGGGGACATGAGGACACGACTGGGACACCAAGGGGACACCATGGGTACACCATGGGGACATGAGGACACACTTGAGACACCACTGGGACACCATGGGGACACCTTGGGGACAGCACGGGGACACCATGCGGACATCATGGTTAAACCATGGGGACATGAAGACACCACTGGGACACCATGGGGACAGCATGGGGACATCATGGGTACACCATGGGGCCATGAGGACAGAGTTGGGAAACCACTGGGACACCAAGGGGACACCATGGGGACAGCATGGGGACACCATGAGTACATCATCGGTACACCGTGGGGGCATGAGGACAGCGTTCGGACACCACTGGGACACCATGGGGACACCTTGGGGACAGCATGGGGACACAATGCAGACATCATGGGTACACCATGGGGCCATGAGGACACGACTGGGACACCATGGGGACAGCATGGGGACACCATGGGGACCGCATAGGGACATCAAGGGGACATCATGGGTACACCATGGGGACATGAGGACACCGTTGGGACACCACTGGGACACCATGGGGACACCTTGCGGACATCATGGGTACACCATGGGGACATGAGGACACCACTGGGACACCATGGGTACACCTTGGGGACAGCATGGGGACACCATGGGGACATGAGGACACAGTTGGGCCACCACTGGGACACGATGGGGACACCATGGGGACAGCATGGGGACACCATGAGGACATCATGGGTACACCATGGGGACATGAGGACACCACTGAGACACCATGGGGACATCAAGGGACATCATGGGTACACCATGGGTACATGAGGACACCACTGCGACACCATGGGGACAGCTTGGGGACAGCATGGGGACACCATGGGGACATGAGGACACAGTTGGGCCACCACTGGGACACGATGGGGACACCATGGGGACAGCATGGGGACACCATGCGGACATCATGGGTACACCATGGGGACATGAGGACACCACTGGGACACCATGGGGACACCTTGGGGACATCATAGGTACAGCATGGGGACAGCATGGGGACATCATGGGTACACCTTGGGGACATGAAGACACCACTGGGACACCATGGGGACACCTTGGGGACGGCATGGGGACATCATGGGGACATCATGGGTACACCATGGGGACATGAGGACATCGTTGGGACACCATGGGGACACCTTGGGGACACCATGGGGACATCATGGGGACATCATGGGTACACCATGGGGACATTAGGACACCGTTGGGACACCACTGGGACACCATGGTGACACCTTGGGGACATCATGGGTACTCCATGGGGACATGAGGACACCACTGGGACACCATGGGGACACCATGGGGACATTATGGGGACACCATGCGGACATCATGGGGACACCATTCGGACATCATGGGTACACCATGGGCACATGAGGACACCACTGGAACACCATGGGGACACCTTGGGGACAGCATGGGGACATCAAGGGGACATCATGGGTACACCATGGGGACATGAGGACGCCGTTGTGACACCACTGGGACACCATGGGGACACGATGGGGACAGCATGGGGACACCATTGGGACATCATGGGTACACCATGGGGCCATGAGGACACAGTTGGGACACTATGGGGACACCTTGGGGACAGCATGGGGACATCATGGGGACACCATGGTGACATGAGAACACCACTGGGACACCATGGGGACACCATGCGAACATCATGGTTATACCATGGGGCCACTAGGACACAGTTGGGTCACCATGGGGACACCTTGGGGACAGCATGAGGACATCATGGGGACATCATGGGTACACCATGGGGACATGAGGACACCACTGGGACCCCATGGGGACACCATGGCTACATCATGGGTACACCATGGGGACATGAGGACACCGTTGGGACACCATGGGGACACCTTGGGGACAGCATGGGAACACCATGGGGACACCATGGGGACAGCATGGGGACACCATGGGGCCATGAGGACACCACTGGGACACCATGGCACACCATGGGGACATCATGGGGACACCATGGGGACATGAGGACACCACTGCGACACCATGGGGACACCATGCGGACATCATGGGTACACCATGGGGACATGAAGACACCACTAGTACACCATGGGGACATCACGGGTACATCATGGGGCCATGAGGACACAGTTGTGACACCATGGCGACACGTTGGGGACAGCATGAGCACACCATGGGGACACCATGCGGACATCATGAGTAAACCATTGGGCCATGCGGACACAGTTGGGACACCACTGGGACACCATGGGGACACCATGGGGACATCATGGGTACAACATGGGGACTAGAGGACACCACTGGGACACCATGGGGACACCATGTGGACAGCATGGGGACACCATGCGGACATGGGGACACCTCTGGGACACCATGGGGACATTAGGGGACAGCATGGGGACACCATGCGGACATCATGGGGACATCATGGGGACATGAGGTCACCGTTGGGACACCACTGGGACATCATGGGTACACCATGGGGCCATGAGGACACACTTGGGACACCATGGGGACAGCATGGGGATACCATGCGGGACATCATGGGTACACCATGGGGACATGAGGACACCAATGGGACACCATGGGGACACCTTGGGGACAGCATGGGGACATCATGGAGACACCATGGTGACATGAGAACACCACTGGGACACCATGGGGACAGCATGGGGACACCATGCGGACATCATGGGGACACCACGGGGCCATGAGGACACCGTTGGGACATCTTGGAGACAGCATCGGGACACCATGGGGCCATGAGGACACTGTTCGGACACCATGGGGACACCATGGAGACATCATGGTGACATGAGGACACCACTGGGACACCATGGGGACACCATGCGGACATGAGGACACCTCTGGGACACCATGGGGACATTAGGGGACAGCATGGGGACACCATGCGGACATCATGGGGACACCATGGGGCCATGAGGCCACCACTGGGACACCATGGAGACACCATGGGGACATCATGGGTACACCATGGTGTCGTGGTTTTAGCCAAAATCGCCGCAACCGAACCAACAGATGGCCCTTCCCCCCCCGAAAGAGGAGAGGAAGAGATAAGGAGATTGAAAAGTTTAGAATTAACTAAACTACTTTAATCAAAAAATAATATTAAAATAAATGAAAAGAAAATAATGAAATAGATACAATACATATACAAAACCGTATCAAGCTCCCAGGATGACAGTCCCGTCACCAGCAGGCACTGGGGAAGTCCCAGACTGGACTCAGCGACGGATGGGAACTGGGTTCCAGCTCTGGAGTCAGGAACACACGGATTGGGATCAAAGGCAGATGAACAGACAGGGTCCTCTTCGGACGTCGGCC